>WBMY01018574.1:523920-568069 GCA_013397315.1 Donacobius atricapilla
GCTGTTGACTCGTCTGAGCTTTTTGCTGGGATAATGAAACAGGCATAGAAGTCCCTGAGTGCGTGTGTTGGTGTGTACAGTGCCCAGCAGTCGTGAACTGCAAAACTCTCCTCCTTGGAAGGTAGCTGTGTGGGGCGATAAATGGGTGGGAAGGGACTCATATCTAGTCCCAAGCCCCCCGCCAAGGGCAGGGCAGTCACCCACTAGATATGTGTCGAGTTCAGATAGCGTCAGGAAAGCATAAACTTCAAGTCATTAGATTGTACTTTTGAGAAATACATTTTGCTTCTTCCATGAATGAAGTATTTCTCGTGAAACAAGATTTGACATCAGAATGTGATGAAAATTCAGGCCGTCCCACACGGCTGATCCTTGCTTTTTTTGGTGTCGTACAGCTTACATTTAAGTAAACATGCACCACGTACTGCTATTTGTTTGGATCTCTCTCCTGTGTTTCCACAGTCTGTATCCAGTGGGGTAGCACTCTACAGCATCTTCAGGTAGTATTTACAAAGTATTGCCATAAGAACAAATCATCCTTGCAAATTTCTCCAGCTGGTAGCAACCACTCCAGCCTGAGATACAGTCACCATAGAAAAAAGCATAGTAACTTTCCTAGAGTGTTTACAATACCCAGAGGCATTGAACCAAAACAAATCTGTAGCTGTACAAATTGATACCTTCTCATGGTAGCAAAGGCACGAAAGTTGTTCTTCCAGACTGCTGTGGGACTTGAAGCTGGATGGGGAACACTGGCTGTGTCTTCTGCTTTTGATGGTGACAGGATCTTCTGATTAAGGGACCATGGTCTCCATATAAGAATATTGGTGCAGGACTGACAGAGGTTTTTCTTGCTGATAAATCACAAAACTTTAAACTTAGAACATACAGATTAACTACATAAAAGGTCATGTATAGTTTAATTATATACCAAAGAAAACCGCATTTCAAAGTTTTCAGCTTCCCCTTCCAGTTATAAAGGGAAGAAATTCTTAATACATTAGGTCACATCTGAAAAACCTCAACCTTATTCAATCATGCAGTTATTTATAAATCAAAATATTCCTCTCGCATTTTCTTATGTATTAGCAAAAAGACCAAGGCAGTAGGCAATTTTTCACTTTTATAAATGTTCCTCTACATATTTTAATTTTCAGGATATTAGTGCTTATCTTAAAAAACTGACTATGACCAATTTCTTTTATGTATGAAAGCTAGAGATGGTGTAGAGGGCTTTTCCAAAGTTTCTTATTATAAACAACTTTTCATTCTATTGTCTTTTATTGAAAGACAGGAGTGAATTGTGTTGGTTCCTCCAGCTCCGCTCTCTTTATATCTCTTTTATTAGTAGAGGATCAAAACACTATGAACTCTGCCTACTTAAAGCACAGTTATTAATTTTATGTCTTCCTTCCTCTAAGCACCACTGCTTCTTCTTCCCTTGAAATTACAGAAGTTATTAATACTTTGCAGTAATGTTATGCATTTCACTTTCAGATCTCCAGTGTTTTTACAATAAGCATAAAGTATTTAAAAAATAAGGATTTCTCATTGAGTGCTATACAAAGAAAAAGCCAACACAAAAAGCAAACAAGCCAACAAACACAATAGCAAAAAACAGTGGTACAAACCAAACCAAAAAACAATCAAAACAAACAAAAACACCACCCCCCCAAACCAACCCAAGAGAAAATCCAAATAAAAACCTCCCAAAGCCTCAGGAAATAAAAAGCATGTGTCCAAATGTTTGCATGAGGTGACAAGCAATTATGTGCTGGATATCTTGCCTCATGACTAGCTTTGTGCATGCATATGACAAATTACATTCCTGCTGTTCGTGTTAAAGAAGCACCTAAGCTGACACTCAAGGCAAGTTCACTGTTCAGGCTCTATTTAACACAAGGTATCTCTTGTCTCCCAATTCTGGTTGAATGAAATTCCAAGTAAATACCATGCCTTGAAATATGCATTTCACAAGTCAGAAGCAAACTGTTCAGTACTATGAGAAGACACCATTTTGAGTGTCATCTGGCTTCAGGCACTCATTTGCTAAGTCAAGATATGACAGAATACAGCTGAAGTGAATCATTGGACAAAAGTAATTTTGAAAATAGTATTTTACCTTTCTGTTAAGGTTTTCCACTCAATTATCTCACTTGTTTAGAGTTTTCTCACACAAGGCCTCAGTTCCTATCTCGAAATAATACCTGTAAGTGCAAATGCTACTAATTTGTTTGCCATAAACCCAGTCGAGAGTTTCTAATTTCTCATATGACTGTTGATGACTTTGCTAAATGAAATCAGGAAGCAGAAGTGATGACAGTTACTAAACCTGAGGTACAGTGAGGCTTTGTTTCTTTTCAGAAGAACGACATTTTCTTGAGCTTGGGCCCTGACAAATAAGAAAGAATAGATGGGACCACTGTGCAACAAAAGTCCAGTTTGAAAATTTTGCCCACCCAATCTTGGCATGGGTCTGAAGTAGTTCAAGATCCAAAGTAGTGGGGTTTTTAATGTTTGGGTGTTTTAATAAACCTTAAAATATCTTCTGTCTGAAAATTTCAGAGACCAGAATGAGAGACCCATAATGTGTAACCTTCTTGGAACCTGGCTGTAAAATAAGATTGCATTGGGGTCTTGGCAGCCAAAAGATGGCCAGACACACTACTCAAGGACATTCAGCAAGGGCACAAATGAGACCTGCATGAGCTCCACATACATATGTGAGCACTGGGAAACACTGTCAGTTTGGTTCAAAGGAGCCAGACGTCCCCCTGACCTTCAGCTGATGTCTCATGAGCAACTGAATCCCATTAAGCAACGTTATGCCCAACACTTTTAAATCTAGATATATGTTAAACAACAACGTACATACATATGCATTCCTATGTCCAGATGTGAATTTACATCCGTATAAATACATATAGTGCACCTATGAAGCGTATCAGCTGCATAATAAACAATATCAGGGTTGAACTGGAGATGGCAGTATAAGCTGGAGTCAGCAATGGTTGAGAAGCAGTGTAATGTGAGTGAGAGCACTGGAGCAGAGTTCATGGGATCCCGCACACAGCACTTTTCAGACATACCAAAGTCTGTGTAAAATGCCTTAATCACATACCAAAATTTTGTTTTCAACTAAAGTACACACAATCCTTAGTCACAATCCAGAGAATTGAAAATATGCTAAAAAACACTGAAATACAAATCTATGCTTCATTTACAATTTAATCTATGCATTTTTATTAAAACAAAGATGTTGCAAAAGCATGCAACTACAGACTTCTGAACAATGTGCCCAGGCTGAAGTTTCTGTTCCCCATTCTAGAAGTGGGATATTACAGTATTGCAGGAATAATTTTCAACTTAAAGACAGTAATATTTAAAAACATGCCACCAGTACTAATAAGGAAAAGTTAAATATGCCTTGAGCACCACTTGTCAAAAAGCTTAAAAGAATTGTCTCCCTTATTAACAAAATGTTGTCCATGGCTATGGGTACTCTTCCAGAAAACAGGATGCTGTATAATATGTCAGGGTAGTTGCATGGGAAGGAGGAAAGCCTGCCTGAAAGTTGTTTTAAGATCTTTACTGACAAAAAATTCAACCAACCTGCTGCCCTAATTTCAAGACAAGTAAAAAAACCCAGGTTAGAACTGGCTCAGTTAAGAATCAGATGTCAGTGCAAAGAGAGGGCAAAGGAAGATGTTGGTAAACAGCTAGTGCAACTCAGAGCAGAGCTTCAGTATTTTTTAAAAAATAATTCATAACCAGAAAGAAAACCCCAACCAAATTCCAAAAAGAACAAAACAAAACAAAAATCCAAACCTGTTTTCTTCTGCTGCTTTTTTTGCCTAATTACCTTTTTCCCCCTAAAAATGAGATGGGAATTTCACCTTGACTGTCAGTACTTAGGCATCAAGGTGGGGAAGTGCCCCACACACACACTTGATAAAGCAAATTGTTTGTGGTTATTTTGAATCCATGGAAATACCCCCCAGGAGCACTTACTTTTTTTGTGGACACACAGAGTCATTGAGGCATTTTATTAAGCTTCTTCGTAAAAGGTGGTGGAGCAAGACAGGTCAGTATTTGTACAAGATGGTACGTGCTCAGGATTCATAAAGGAATCATGCGAGCTGCGAGGTTGGCCCCTGGTCAAAAGAGAGCTCTCCACAAGTCAGAATCTGGCATCTGCATCTGCACATGTTCTGTACGTCACAGGAGGCTGTGGGAGAAACAGGGAGGCAGAGACAGATGGCAAAAAGCCTGGAGGGAACCAGCACTGATTTCTCCCTCCCCTACTGAGGTCCAGGAAAAGGACAAAAGCTCTGCTCCCTACGTCCATGCTTTGAACTGAAGCCAAACAGTATTTTTGTTGTTGTTGTTTTAAGAAGATGCATTTGTGGGATATGTAGAAGACATGGCCTCTTTTCACTGATTGGTATCTTGACCTTTTTCTTTTAAGGAAAAATATGTTCAGTGTGATTTTCAATTTAGTGGGTGTTGATATTATATTAAATGAAATGCCATTTTGAAGTGAGAAAAAGGTCTCAACACCTCCCATCTGAAATCTGCAATTAGCAGAGTGTAGCTTATTTTTTGTCTAGCATTTGCAACATGGCATCTTTACCTGCTGTGTAGTGGTAGAAGCACAAAAATCCACTGGCAGTTACATTTTACTTAATCTCCAGAAATTCAGAGGAAGGAAGCCAAGCAGTCACAGTGCTGGATCATGTACAGGTAATTATTGCTGCTTGAGGCTGGCGATGATTACAGAGGACAAGAACAGCTCTGCCTGTAGGCAGGAAGTGATTGAGCAAGCCATGGAAGTACGTAGCATCTAAATTACTCATATTGTTATAAACGAGGCCAGGACTCAAATGAGGAAAAGAAGAAGGGCACTCGTTTGTTAAAACTCGCTGCCGAGGACCGGAGCCCAAGATCGGCTCAGGCTCCACTGGACAAGCCAGAGATGAAAACCAAAGTACCAGCGTGGAAGCTGGGTGCTCCTTGCAGCACAGAGTTTCACCGGAGAACCCTTGGCAGAGTCCCAACAGCCCTTTTTATCTTCTATGCTGCCTCCTGATTGGGGTGCTCAGGATCCTCCCCCTGATTGGCTCGTTTGTCGGGGTTCTGATTGGGCTTTGTGGAGAATCATTCTGGACCAATCATTTTTCCAGGGCCTCGAATGATTGGTCCATCGCACGCACCTATCGAGGCTGGGAGTGCTGGCTCTGCTGGCCTGTTTCCATCCTATTTTAGCTGGTCTATACTTTCAATCCTCCCCCCCCAACATGCAACCCTCAGAACAGTCCCCACCACAACACTTAACCATCTGAAACAGTCACCTACATACAACAGATTCAACTCCTAGAAACATCCGCTGCAAATTCAACCCTTTAGAAACATTCGTTTGCTTACAACAAACCCCACCCCTTGGAAACATTTATTTACTTACAACAATATCACAGCTAGATTTGGCTCCCATGCCAAATTTTGTTAAATCTTTGCAAAATCAAGAACCAAAATATCCTTTTGCCTTGTCTGCTGCGATTCTTTTCTCCCTTGCTTGGTTGTCTTCTGTCTCCACACCTATCCAGGACACAATTGCTGAGAAAACCATCCTCACAGAGCCTCTTCTTCTTACCCTCTCCACAGATGAAGCTCCCTATGAGCTTGTCTTTAAATTTAGGCGACAGAACACTTGTCTGTCTTACATGTTGGCTTCATCATATCCTTTCTTCCCTCCTTTGCTCTTCAGTTTTGCTTGATCTGTTCTTGCTGGGTCACAGCCTTCTTTCTTCGGCACTCAGCAGTCATTCTTCAGATCCAAATACCTTTCTCAGATCCTTTAATTCAGTCCATCCTGCCTCCCCTTTTAGTAGTGATGCAATCACATTACATTTAAGAAAGTCTTGTCAATGATCCTGAGGTAGTCTGTTAAGGAGAGAGTTCTGGAAAGGAAAAATCATGATGGCTGTTTCTCAAGTAAGAGTCTCCTGGCTGCCCAAGTGTCATTTCAGAGCAAGCCCTTGTCTTTAAAATATTTTTGTTCAGTTAGAAGGATCTGACAGACCCTGCAGCTTGTCTCAGGCCCTGTGTGGGCAGGTGATGGGTCCAGGAAAGAGAGAATGAAGCTTGCCACTAGTACAGAGCCCAGAGTTGTCCAACAACCTAAGACAAAGCTTAGTGTTAATTGTTGCCAGTGGCATATCTTGCATTGAAGTGGGATGCTCATATTCATTACCTGAAATAATTTCAAGAAGAAATTTCATGGAACTTCTTATCATAGAATTTGGGTTGGAAGGGTCCCTAAACATAATCTAGGGGCAACCTACTGTCCTACCTTCCACTAGATCAGGATGCTGAAAGCCCTCTTCACCTTGGCCTTGAACACTGCCAGGAAATGGGGCATCTACAACTTCTCTGGGCAACCTCTTCCAGTGCCTCACCACCCTCACAGTAAAGAATTTCTTCCTAATATCTAATCTAATCACTAATTTTATTGATTTCACAGTAGGCCTTCCTTCCCCTCTAATCTCAATACTTCATATTTCTCTTCTAAAATTTTCAAATAAAGTGTGTGCTCTTTGGCCAAACTCAGGCCTAGGTGAATTCTACATTATATCTCTGCTTTTAAATAAAACTTTTGTAGTTCAGCCTCCTTCCAATTGTGAAGAACACAGAAGGGTAAGGCAATGAAGGCACCTGGTTGAGATATTTTTTTTCCTTCTCACACCTACTCTTGGTAAGCACAATATAAAATGCCTTTCTCCATTATAAATTACTGCTAGCTGATAGCCTCCTGTATTGGTTTAGCATAAATGATAAGAAAACCAATTGTTAATCCATTTTAGAACTAACAGCTAAGCTGGCCAGTCAGGTAAAAGGGGTACACCCTCTGGGACACCGCTTAAAAACAGGAATCTTGGGAGACCCGCCCTCTTTCNAATCTAACTGTTTCTATTTTGAATTGAACCTGTTTTGCTTTTCTTTTAATCCTATTCCACTAAAATGAAAATTAGGCGAATGTGATAACCACTACATCTTTTGGTGTTTCCGCCCGGTTGTTGAATTTTAACCCATTACACCTCCTTATTATCTCTTACCATGCAGCTCTGAATTTACTACAGAGCTGAGTGTGATTGGACAGCACTAGCTGAGACTGTCACAGATGCAGGAATGAGGTGGGTGCCTGCAGCCCAGGAAACACTGGCATTTCTCACATACGCCACCCACTTGTTGAGAACAAGGTGTGTTTGTACTCCAAGCACCAGTGGATACCTGCAGTTCCATTATTCAGTACATATCCGTGGCCCATTTACTGCCTATTACTGAAATCTCCTATAGATATACTCATTCCCTGGTGGTTACTTTTGTGACACTTGCCACTACAGTACCACAGACTGTGTATGGACTTTGTCCATATTCTCTTTTGCAAACAGAAAGCTGTGATGGAGAAGAGGAACACTAAATATAGTCACTAACATGGGATCTTAGGCATCACTGGATACTCATAACATCTTATTTGGTGAACTCCAGTCTGGCATCAGCTTGAAAGAGCAAGTGCTTCTATAAATCTGGGCTTGCATACAGGTAGTAGTTCTCAGAGTGGCCTTCAAATTCCTTCCCTTCTCAATATACCCTGCCCTTCCCAGACATTATCCCTTAGAAACAAGGCTTATTTTCATTCTTGCTTCTGTCATTCAACCATTTTCAGAAAGGAAGAAAATACTTTCTTTGGCTTTCCCCATTGCTTTTACTAGAGATATTTGTATATTTTTCTTGCCCTCTTACCCCTCCAAAAATTAGCTGTTAGGCCTTTTCTGTCATGAGATACAGACTATTCCCCAAACCTTTATCTTTTCTATTTTACGCTTTCATCTTGAAAATCCTTAAGAATGCCTGTTTCTCAAGTCTGCTCTGGATAATTAGTTTTAATGGCATACCTTCCTCTTAGTTGTTCCAACAGAAATTTTTCTGTTCCCATCTTGGTTCCTGACAAACACACATCTGATGGATGCTAATTTACATTTCCAGTCTTGGCTCACTTCACTTTCTGTTTAGACACCATTAGTGCAGATAAAGAAACCAGTTTGTCTTCATGCTGCTTACTGAATCAGTTGCTCTGCATGGCAGCAGGGAAGAGGAACAAGATGAAAGCCCTGGTGGGCAGGCAGGGAGCTCCACCCATTCGCTTCTGTTCTGTTCCGCTCAGTATTTCCTAACCTTGCTAGCAAGGCACAAATAGCTGTATTGGAGGGGCTTTCCCTTACCACTCTCTGTCAGCAGCTACCTGGGCAGCAACTTTACTGTGTCTGAAAGGACCTTACCAGAAGGGTGAGGTATCAGGTGGCTGGATTTATTCCTTGGGAAATGATACACTGGCACACTCCCACCACTTCTTCATTTACATTCAGGTGGAGTAACTCTGGCCACATTAACTGCAGGTAGGACTGCAAGGCACACTGTTTCCAGCTGAAAGAGCTAAGGAGAGGTAGACAAGTTCTTAAAGGGAAGATGATGGCTCACTAAGTTTAGTAATGAACTGGGAAAAGGTGCGTACTAATTACTGATTAACAAATTCTGTTGCACCCATGTGGGCTCAACATTTCTGAGTCTGAAATTTTAGCTTGCTAAAAATTAGCTTGCTAGCTCCTTTTCCAAGGGAAAGTTGTCAACAGTTTTCTCTCTTCAAAACACCTCTCCATTTCTCAAAACAGGTGAAGTAAACAGCGTTCCCTTTCCCATAACAACTGTTCCCAGGTGTTGTTTCCTAATACTTAACCAATGGAGATAAGTGTCAGTCCCATGGACCAATAATAGACCTTTTCAGTGCAGCATGTTACAAAAGAAACTGTTGGAATTGTAAATAAAGCCTTCTTTCTCTTCTGACAACTCTATGGAGTCAATGGAGTCCATCTATTTTGTGTCCTACCGTGACACACCCAGAGAATCAGTCATGCAGAAACCTTTTACTTGCAGCAAAGCCTTTGAACACAAAGCAGCATTTCAATTCTTCGTGAGCATATGGCATTTATTTTCTTAGCAGCATCTCTAAGGTCTAGCCTTTCGCAGTTGAGCCGGCTCCTGGCACCAAGGACAGCTAAAGAACCTTTCATACTCAGTACATGCCTACAGGAACTTTAAACAGGCTCTTGAATGACTCACACTTTTCTGATACTCTAGAAGTTATTCTGGCTAGCTTGGTGGAGGAGGTCTGTCCCTACAGACATTGAGACATACGGAAAGTGCTTGTATGGGTGTTACACCAGCTACCATCCAGTTTTCACCAGGTGAGATGCACCTCAGAGCTTGTGAACTGACTGATTATTGATTCCTTTTCCTTTCCACAGGGAAAAAAGGTAGGAAAGAAGCATATTACATGCTTCCTAGCACAAAACAGGGTGGTGCATTTCAACTCCTCAGGTTTAACTGACATCAGTACCTACTGGAAAACAAATTGCCTGCTGTTGGCACAATATCCTAGATAACAAGGATTCAGTTCATTGCCATGGAAAAGTTCACAGCAGCCCATCTTTTCATGCCAATATGCTGTCAGTTCAGAATCCATTTGCCGGCTGGTCCACATCATTAAGATAGAGATGGTCTCATTTCTATACACTCCCAGTACCTGCTTTGTCAGCAGAAAAGGATAACATCAGGCACACTTACCTAGCAGTGGCTGGTTGGTTGGTTTTATCTTCTTAGTTTAGCATGGATTTTAAAACTCCTAAAGCTGACAAAAATAATACTAGAGAACATCATTACAATCAAGATAAGATTCTAGCAAAAGGAAATTCAAGTACCAGCTTAACATCACGATAGCCTGCAGTATCATCAGGGCTGAAATGAACAATACAGAGAGAAAAACACGTGTCTCAAAATAAGCAAAAACCAGAAAGCAGGATGTAAGGCAATTACTTGAGAGTATTGGATTTCATGTAGAAATTGGAGTTGTAGTATTCAGTCTTTAATTGATCAGCTACAGTCTGGAGACGCTCTTCAAATACATAAAGTATGTTGCAAAGAGAATGGGAAAAAGCCTTTCTTTATGCCCACAGCTAAAATAAAAAAGGTCAAGATCTGGCAGATGGTAAATTTATCTTTTCCTACTGTCTACCTTAATACTAGTAATACCAAAACCTACAAGAACTTGGAAAGATAATCTTTAGCAATTTATTTCAGAGCAGACAAGTCTGTCCTGCCACAGTTGAAATGCAGCTGATGGTGTCAGAGTCTGGAAAAAACACCCAAGATAAGCTTTTGTAACCCATTCAAAGATTTCTAACACCAGTATTTTTCAGAAACCTTCCAACTGAATATTCAGCTTTGGAATCTGTAATCAAACCTGCTTTTTGGCTAATCGTTTTTGTTACCTATTGTTCCTGTTGTTACAGTGAAGTTAAAAGACTTGCAAATCTTCCCAGTTTTACAGCATCTGAAAGCTGGTTTAATAATCACGTGTCATGTAAAAGGAAGAATTAAGCAGGTTTTTCTTCCGGCTACTTAGTTTAAAACTGCTAATGGCTCCCGAAAGCTCCAATTTACTCCAGTGTGCATGCAGATATTAACCTCAAGTGTCACAGCAAAGTTGAAAATGTATATGTGTTAAAAATCTGTTCCTATTTTGAATATTAATTTATTTAGTAATTACTTTGCTTTTTCTCCACATCTTTTTCCCTAATTCCCAAATTATGTGGAAGGTATTACTTCATGATTAGACCCAGGTTACTGTCCAAATAGCACGTCATGAACAGAAGGGCCACCAGGGGATTTGGGGCAGCAGCCTTAGTTGTGCCTGGGTTAGGACAGAGTGTGCCAGGACAGGGAGAACAGCTCAGTCAACACTTGCAGCATATGTGCCCAGACAGGTGGGCAGCAGAGGCTGCAGCTCACAGGCACTGCACCGTGCAGACTCTGGCTGTCAGTGCTGTGCCAGCCTCCACCAAACCCGTGCTCCTGGAGCACAGCTTTAATTGAGCTGACCCTTTCCTTAGAGCTGCAGCATCTGGCTCCCTGAGCAGGAACTGTGGTTGAATGGAAACGCATTTCTTCCTTAAAGAAAATAATTACTGATTGCAGTCTTGTACCTTTTATTGTCTTACTGACACATCATGTGTTCCCACTGGATGTGCTGCCTCACCTGGGAAAAGGAAGCACGACAGCATTCCATGATAGCCTTCCAAATCCCAGGGCTAATCTGTGGGTCCCTTGCTGCACAGTTCGATCTTCACAGCACAGCAACAGTTTGAATGCTTTTGCCTTTGGGCATCTAACTTTTAGTACCCAGGCTCTGCAACAGATGCAACACCACCACCCACCACCCAAGAAAGCTGGGACACCAGGCAGGAAGGCTGCTCGAGCAGGCACAAAGAAACACTTCCCCTCCACAGCAGCCCAAGAGAATGAAAGGCATTTTTCTTGCACTTAAGAGCCTGTGGCTGTAATTTTAAATTAGGTTTGTAAACACTTTATCTGCAAGAGAGGAGACAGCCTTGTTTTCTTTTAGCCAGTTATAAGAACATTGTCTTCAGGGAAAGTGAGCCCCTTCTTTACCTTGGGACTAGAAGTCAGTTCTCTGTGTTTGAAGAAAGTACCTTGGGTTCCAGATACACCACAAGCGCACTGCTGCTCTGTAACCAACAAGGCCTCTGCAGGCACTTCCTAACAAAGAGATCGGGAGCATGCTTTTCTGAATCCCTCTTCACAGTGCTGTGGCAAAGCTGCAGCTCAGCCTTCTATATTATTAAGTAAATTCTGAAATAATCTTGAAGGGTTACTCAAACTGCGATGCATACTGGGAGGCTACTTAATGAAGTACTCTCAAGTACTCAGTGTACACTTGAAATTGAAAATTATTAAGCGCATTAAAGGCAAAACTGAAATTACTAAAAATCATTATAGGCATATGGTGATATCCCCCTAAACCATCCCATCAACTACAATATATCTACTTTAGCATATATATTTACAACCCATAAGCAGAAAGTTGTTTCTGATCTGACATTATCTCAGACTGCAGCTAGTCAGGCAAAAAGGTCCCTACGTGCTCCCTGCTTGACTGAAGAGGAACAAATCTGACAGATTTGCCCCTGCACAACTTTATTGATTTGCAAAGAAAAGATGCACAGTAAAGTCTAAATGTATCCTTTAAGACTATGACTTTGACCCTTTTTTCTCATGAGCACATGGCTAACATCATGCTGAGCAATACCTGTTACAGGTAAGCAAGTCACAGTAGCTGAAGAAAATATTGCTAAGAGAACCTACCAAATATTAAACATTCATTTTCACAAAAGGAATAACGTGCATATTCATAGTTCCTTTCTTTTAGCTGTAAAGGAAAAATGTGACGTTTTTGGTTAAAATCTGATGCAAAATTTCCCCTTAAAATAAAGAGTTCAGAGTTGACACTGTCACACAAAAATTGACACTTCAAAGTTATGAACAAACTAAGTTTAATCTAAACCTAGTTTACAATTGCATCAGATGAAGAGCAGTTTCAGTCTTTCCAGTCAACAAATGCAGCAGAAGCTATGTCTGTGTCAGCAAGTAATTCAATACGACAGGGGTGAATCCACAGAATTGATCAGTTGATGAAACTTTTATACCTGCAGTATTTACAGGAAATGTAAAGGCCCAGTTTTGTCTGAAGCTCCAGATATCCTCAACACATAGGTAGGTGGTTTCACGCTGCCTGAAAGAAACCACTGCTATGGACTCAGGTCACCAGTCAGAGCTGGAGGATACCTGGTGCACACCCAGAGCCCAGGTCCCAGTTCTGAGTTCTCCAAAAGGAAGTGAACTCAAGAGCACCAAAACAGCTTTGACAGACAAACCAGTCTGTGGGACGTGGGGATGAGCGAGGGATTTCCAAACCGCACCAACTACATTGTGGCTGGAGACATCCCCTGAAGAGAATGTATCTCTTCGGATGTTCAGCCGACAACTTATTTTTTAACCCTGGCTGAATCACCATTTCCTAAAGAACCTCGCTGTAGTGTTCCCAGTGGAATCAGAGGGCAGAGTTGTTATCAGCATGTAGAGCGGTAAGCAGCGGTAGCGATGTAATCAAAATTACAATGATTTAAAGTTTCATTCTACCCACAGCATGAATTTTAAGACAGACATACAAAAAGGGGCCGCACAGGAGAACCTGAAAGCAGAACTGCCACTCTTGTTGCAGCTGTTCACAAAGAACAGCTGTGTACTTGCAGAAGTTAAAAATTCCTTCATATAAAGGGGCAATAAGATACATAAGATGTAATACATTTCAAAACCACAAGCATTTTACAAGTCCATTTTACAAGCCATAATGTCTATTACATCAAGATTCAACAATACAAAGCTTGTTTTTATATTTAAAAATAGAATATAAACAAATAGTAGTTCACATTGAGACAATTGCCACAGCAAAATTTCTCAGAGAAAGTGCATTACCTACAGAAAATACCCTAAAGCCTACCAAGCAAGCTCTAAAATTCTCCAATTTGTGGTAGGGATAGAAACAAACAAAAAAGTGCAAGTGACATCCGAAACTTTGCTAGAAATCAAGAACAAATGTGCCATGTACCTCAGCTGATAGTCAGGTCAGCTTCATCTGGGGAGTCATTACCCCTAATTATGATACAGCACACCATTTTGAAAAAGTAACAGAATATTTGATTTACTTACAAATGGCTTTATTGAAGCTATAACTTAATAAATTTGATATTCAAGGTGTAAAGTTGTCTCACAGACTAAAAATTAACACAACAAGAAAAACCATAAGTAATACAGATCTACGTATGTTATCCAACTGGTAGAATTGAATCTGAAGGAAGTGATTTTTCAAGATAAGGAATTAAGACTATCACAGGACTGAATAAACAGAGGGAAATACAGTAATAGAGTACTTCACAGTAAAATACCTCTTTATTAGGAATATATTTAAAACTAGCTCTTTATTTCAGGTAAGAAAAATAGCATTCTGACTTTCTGTCAGTGCTGATTCTGGTCATTTGCAACATTCTAAACAGCTAGAAAAGTTATTTGCACTGTTGTTGCCCATTAACAATTCCCTTAACTGTCCATTCACTGCCTTTTTTTACCTCGTTCTTAAATATGTTGGAAGAAATTCTTCAATAGGGTTTCTATTTAGATCTTGGTTAAGAGTGACAGACTGACTTGACAGTGACTCAGCATTTGTTACTAGCTCCCGTGCAGCTTTTTTGAGCTAATTTGAAAAGAACGACATGGTTCAGGAGCTGAACTACAACGAATTGAGAGGGCAACTATCCAGGAAGACTGTGGTAGAACAAATCCCACTCTTCTACTATACAGTTTAATACTGTAAAGTAGCAGCAGTTTCAAGAACTTATATACCTCTGTATAAGAAAGCACTGAAGAACGGAATATTGGGGTATTGCTATTAAAATTCAAACAACAAACTACTTCGTATGTACATTTTCATACTCAGTACAAGTGAAGACTCTCTTGCTATGCTGTAACTTGAAAGTTTAAGGTAATTAGATCATGCTGTAAACAAAGACAAAACATTTGTGTAAGCTTTACTCATTTAGGAGTGTGTATAAACACCTGCCATTTAAAAAATTAAAAAGCTGTTTCATTTTTCGTTCTCCATCATGAGCATATAGGAAGGTTACATGTTGTGAAACAAGTTTTTATCCAATTAAAAATGAAATATATGCATTTTATGCAAGTGTTATACAGCATTTGTAATGAAGTCTGTGTTTTTAGATACTTGACATCCATTTTCAAAATGAGATATATCAGACAGGTAAAGAATTCTCCAGACAAATGCATTAATTTTTGGTCTTGGAATTTCTTCTATCCTCTATAGCCAATATGAAGCTAAAACACACCTCTTTTAAGTAGACATCCGTATGCAGATGTATTTGAAATGCAGATGAAGATGTTATTACAATCCCTAAATGCACAAGTTTGTGGCTGTTTTAAGCAGAATTTTAAAAACATTTAGAAACACCAAAAAATAGGCTATATCAGGAAGCAATCTGATACTCAAATAAATAGAAAATTTGCGTTTTAATGTTACATTGAATTTTAGTACATTTCAATCCAAGAAAAAATAAACAGACATAGTAATGAGTACAGGATTATATATATTACAATATGCCTTGTTATAATACATTTGTAGCTTTATGATAAAAAAACTTGGAGGGCAGATGGAGTTTGAGATCATAATTGTCAGAACAAAGCATTAAATGCATTTCTGGAGTAAGTACTTTTATTTAATTTCAAAACCTTAAAACAGCATTATACCTTGGCCTTTTCTTTAAAAAAAATAATTAGTTACCATGGGGCTAGCAAGTATGTCTTCTAGGTTTAAATGATACAGAAAATACTTTTCCCAGTTTTACATACAATGAAAGGACAGATGATTTCAAAAACAGCACCTATGGCTAACTCCATGTTGACCTTGACCTAGAAATGCATGTTACTGATCTCCACAAGGAATCCAGCAAATTTTGCAAGTTGTCCATTTCATGTGAAAGCAAGAGGAAGGGTTATCATATGCAAAAATATTTTTTCCAACTGTTCTTAATGTGTAATTGAAAACTAAAGGCATGGTCTCTTCATTATAAAAAAATAAAGGTACAACGGAAACTCTACAGAAAGATATTCAGCTATAGTGAAGTTGCAACCCTCTGAAAGGAAGGAAAAAGAAAAGAAGTCAATTAGCTAAGCTTTGTGCTCTAACCAAGCTACTTACGGTGATTTTCAATGGGTGATTTGATGGGTCCAAATATTTTTGTAATAATTTTTATTTGTATACAAGGACACTAAAATGATCCAGTCATGCAATGTTCACTTTAAGCATTCTGCATCTCTTTTCCAATCTTGTAGCTAAGGATCTTGTTCCAGTCAATCTTGGTGCGGGTAACTGGCAACTGTCGACGTAAGGCCTTGAAAGTAGTGTCCGACATAGTCTGATAGTTCTCACTGATGGCAGTCTGCCAAACACAAAGTCATACAAATAAAGACACGTCAAGAACAGAACTAGGATGCCACACAAACATTCGATGGCTCAGTGGCCTGCTACTTCCTAAACAGGCTTATTTAAAACATGCTGAATTGAAGTAATGTTTAATGAAGGAAATCTGCTAGATATAGATCGAGACTATGTGAAGAAAATTAGTGAGATATGTAATAAACCTGGCCGTAGCCAAAGTGTTTCAGCAAACCAGTGTGGTTAATTAGCAGCATGAATAAAATGTTGATCAGAGTTAGCTCACACATCATTAATTCCACACAGAAGAGTCTTCCACTGTTTTTCCTCTGGGGATGCTGAATTCAGTCCACAACATTGTTTGAATTTGAATATAATGCATACTGTGGATACTTCAAAAATTTTTATTAAAGAGTATTTCTTCCAAACTGACAGAACAGTGCCTGAAATTTACTTGATGTTCAAGGTCCTGCAGAGGGTATCTAGAACAGTTACACTTTTCTAACTTTGAAATGACCAATTGAAAGAGGTATTGTCCGTAGTCATATTTAGCTAACAGAGTAGCCTCTGAAGAGAATCTGTACAAAAATTCCACTTAGGGACTGCACTAATGCTTTATGACATCAGAATTGCTGACATGTAATCATGCAAGGAACTTTTCTGCTCTCAAAAAATTACTTCTGTTGTAATGTTAGGCAGATGAGCACAATCACCACAAGGTATGAAAAGGCGAGACAGAGTTAGCAGCATGTAATCAATCTATTTCTATGGAGCTGCATTATCTTGCTGGTTATAGAATATTAGCTTTGGTTAAGTATATGGTAATGCTATAAATACAAGTAAGAATACAGTATTTGTTTCAACGTACCTGATATTCATTTTCTGCGGCCTCTACAATTTTTATAAATTCCTTCGCTGTCTGGGCTTCATTCTAGGAAAAAAGCATTTGAATTAGGTTTGCCAAACAGCATAATTCTAGGACCAGCTGGATTATGCTTGTCCTATAGTTAGGAGTGATGCCAGGTAGACTCGATGAGAACACTTGACCATTCAGTGGCTAAACCAAAACTGAATATTCATCCAAAAGGCATATCCCATATGATGATGATGATGATGTTAGAAAAATGAAATCAAACTGCAACAAGCATAAAGAGTGCCATGAAGCTCATTAACATATTTTGATTAAGAATTCTATGGTATGATGAAAGGACATATGGAAGAGATCAGCATTTGGAAAAACGACAGTGCCCACCAAAGTCTCTAAAAACATGCGAAGTATGGATAACAATATTATCAATGCTGTATTTCCAGTACAAATTCAAGAAAACTTCAGCTAACCCAGAAGTTATAGTAGAATATAACCAAGAAACCAAAACAGATTTGTTTACCACTAAACATTCTGAATCTGGAGACTAAGCTGAGGAAAACACTATACTTTATGTATCTGGTATTCCAAAATCACCCCTAAATACATCTTGCAAAAATGAGGGTGCAAATTTCATCATGACTGATAAATGAGGTCAGAAAAGAAACTGTTTAAGGCTGCAAGTACGTGGGTTTTTTAAAAATAAAATATGCCCCATCAGTCAATCTGGAAGTATATTTGCTGCAGTGCTTGAAAGATGTCTCCAGCAGGAAGTGAGGGTTCATGAATTTCCAAACTTCCAATTAACATTGGAGACATTCCTAAGAGTGCTTTTGCAGAAGCTGTTGAAAGTGAGGAGTGTTCTTGTCCCATGTATCCCTCATTCCTGTAAAGACAAAGACTTGGAGAAAACTCAGACAGCTTCAACCATAACTGGTTCGAAGTGTCAGTGAAATTGCACCTAACAGCTGTGAAAGTGCTCTTGGACGCTGCAGGAGACATGAAGGAGGAGGCAGAGAGCAAGCAGATGAACAAATGAAAAGGTTCTGACTTTTCAGTGAACTGAGGAAATGCTTTCAAAGGCTCTGCTAATGAAAGGAAAAATTCAGAGGTATGAGGTCTTACTTGTCTCAGAGGAAAACAAGGGATAAGAAAACAACCTTCAGCAAAATTATTCACAGCTCTAGCAACAAGAGAACTCTTTAGTCATTTATTTCTGCTGTGCCTGTTACTGGTTTTAAAATGGGTTCTCTGACAAACAACAAAAAAGAGGAGTCATTGAGGCTCCTTTTAATCTTCCTACCATTTCTTCTGTGTGAAATAAGAACTTGTACAGCCTCTGCCCTCTATGAAACTCACAGCCAAGATTAAAAATTGGTAAGCAGCAGCATACTTGCTTTTGTTTTAGCTAAGTTATGTAAAAGATGTTTTCCTACTCATCAGTCGGCTGCTGCTTTACTGAATTGCAAAACAGGATTAAGTTTCTTCCCAACAGTAAGTTGCTTCAACTTATTGACAGGAGAACTGCATTCCCATAACCTTCCCTGAAGCAACTCTTATTTGCATGAAAGACTAAACAGATCCCTTTGCTTTGCAAAGTCAGAAATAATTTTATATCTACAGCTCCAGAAGTGTTATCAGTTCCCCCATTTTTCATGGTGCTATTGCAAATAAAAAGCCAACAAGCCTCGCTTTATATTAACAAACAATGTTCTTTATTGATGAATTGAGCTATTGAGCCAAATTGGCCACTGCTAGTCATTGTCATTAAAATACTTCTACTGTTCACTTTTACAATTTCTCTTTGACAGCTTAACCCCACTGTCTCAAATTGTATTAAAAAACACTCCAACAGAAAATCTTGCTGTTTATAAATGCCATTTAGACATTTCAAAAGTAGTAGCTGTTCCTGGTGGAACATTATCAATCTTTAAAAGACACATTTGGTACTACTTTTAAACAATTTTTGTTTCTGTTATTTGCTCCTCATTACTGTAATAATCCATTCAGCAAGAAATTGAAGAAAACGATGATCTAAATAAGTGTGTTATGATTCTCAAGTTGAACCATGTCTGAAAGGGCTTTTTGTACAGAACAAGACACTGACAGCACCAGTTACAGACAGAGAAAATGAACGGAGAATACCCACTGCTGTTTCTCAATTGGTACCATTTGTTTACTGTTTTGGCATACTGGTTGTCTTCCAGTGAGCAAAGGAGGCAAGCTCCTAGAGATTGTACTACTAGAGTCAGTTGTTTTAACTCAAATCTCCTTCAAATTCAAAAATTAATTCTAGAGGTTATTCTGCAGATTGAAGCTGAAATACAACAGAAGTGCAGAAGACTGATAACAAGCTAATTAAAGCTTTAAAATCAAAGTTAATGTACCTTATATAAGCCACATGCAAGCATGCATTAATTTTTTTTACTTTTTTTTAAACACTAGCTACATCTTAGGTAGAAGTAGTAAATATTACATATAAAATATCTGTAAATTTGAACATTAATTCCCATATATGTAGAAAAAACTTCTCAAAACTTCTGAGCTTTTTTAAAGCTTGCTTCTATTTTTAAATTAAAAAGTCACTTCAATATACCCACTAAGGTCTTTAAAAGGCACTTACAGACACTGTTAGAGAATCCTGAATGTCTTTATGGCTCACCAGCTGTACATTACCATCTTCATAATAGTGAACCTACAGAAAATTAAACAAAGAACCTCATATTAAGTTTTACAGTTCAACAACTTGCAGGAAAATCAAAGTGTGTTATTTATCATAGTAAGAAACCTATACAAATCAGTCAAAACCACATACAGAAGGTTACAGAACAAAACCAAATAGGAAAACCAAAATAATGTAGAATTTACTATTCTTGAGGGGAAATACTGAAGAGGCTAGTCTGGGAACATAATTTGTGTTGATGTGCCTTAAGTAGTATTTCAAGCAAAAAAGTTTAGGTTTTGGTTAACATCATGAAGACGACAACTTATTTGTGTGACCTTACTAGAAACTCTTAAAATGAATAGACTAGACTATTCTAAATGGTGAAGATATATTCAAATTAGAATAGTTTTGGGAAGGTTTCATGATACTGTGAAGTTTTTCCACTTCCCCAAGTTGCCCGTTTTCTAGGGATAGTGTAATGTTAAGCTTCCCTTTCTAGCTCTGTCTGGGATTGATACTTTCCTCTATTAGATGTGTCTCATAACAAAAGCAGGTATTTATCTAGACAAAGCAGTTCCCAAGATCAGACAGCAAAGCAGAATGAAATGATTTATTCTTGAAATGTTGGATCTATAGAACAGCTTTCTTGATTATTTTGCAGGAGAACACTAAAACTCTACCCAAGCCAACTTTAGTGCCTTTAAATACAGTTGGGAGAGGTATGAAAACGTTTAGTTCCTAATAAAACTGTCGGAGAACTTAAAAATGAGGAAGCATATATAAAACAACATGTGATCATTAACAATAATTGATAAAGAAGCTATGCAGGTCATTGACATTAAGTAAGCATCTTTGAAGACTTTTTACAAGTTTGATAAAGTCAAGACAGTCAACATAGCTGATGTGATGAAAAAATGAAACATTTGTGTCTCACCCTATTAGACAACACAACATAATTTTGAAATTAATGCAAAATAGTATAATTTCCTATGCATTATGATCATATTTTTCGAAAGACTTTCAACTTCATAAAAAACAGAAAAAACATGACACACAGTAAGACAGCTGTAATACCACACAAAGGAAAGGTTTCCTAGATGAGTAAAACATTGTTTCCTATGATTCATCTTAAATGATTGTTTTGCTTATTGTCAAATACTTGTTTTGGAATTAATTTCCTAAAAGATGAGAAGTGTTTACTCAGTGCACACTTCTAAGAACTCCCAATGAAGCAGCAGAACCCAAAGAAATAAAAGTGTTCACCCTTGTCCATCACGATTCACTGCAGAGAGCCCAGACCTCCCCTGTGCTCTGAGGCCAACAGCAGCACAAACATCCTATCTGTGTAACTGAGCCACATTCTTGGCAAACACTCAGACCCAAAGCTTAGCAGAGATGGAGAATGAGATCTAATTCTGGGATGTGTTATATCTTGAACAAAATATGAGAAGCAACTGTTCTGTACTATACCTCACTGCTGACATCCTTCTAGAATGCCAGGTCTGGGTTCAGAAGACTACAAGGAGGATGTTCATGAACAGAACCTCTTAGAAAGGTTAACTAAGGAGGGATGAGAATAACAAAATATCTAAGAGAGAAAATTAGTAATCAGTACACTTATCATTGTTTTCCATGCACAGCTGGAGCATGTTAAATGTCACAGGGACTTAGTTTTAGTAAGACTCTGCTGTTGCTTTTCTCCTTACATATAATTAAAGAAAATTAAACAGAAGAGATTGTGACAATTGAAAATCTCCCACATCATAATTAACAGAATTTAAGAAAAAAAGGAAGAAACTGTGCAAATGATCTTAAAAATACTGAAGACACCTGAAGATAGCAGGTGATGCTGCAACTTCCCCCAACTTACTGATAAAAGGTCTTATCAGAAACAGAGAAATAGCGTATTGCTGTCAAAGATGTTGCAAACAACACTGAAATTTAAATTCTCCAAAATTATACTAATGCTGTAGAGACCTTATTTTCTAGAAAAATATTTTGCTCCTTAAAAACAAAAGCACCTTTTTGTTTGTTTTGTGAGGTGAAGAGGGAACACTCCCACAAACATTGAAGAAATTGTACACAATTTCTAAAAATTTAAAACTGAGTTCAAAATAGTAGTTTCTACACAAGCAAAAAAGTAGAACTTTTTATCACTCTCCAGAACACACACTTAAATGAATATAAATAGTGACTTGATTAATTACATGAAATAGTGCTAAGAGACACAATCATCTGGTGCCCAAATGGAAAAACTGATTAGAATCTGAATGAATTTCTCGTTCAGACTACTTTTTTGGCTGCTGCCTTAATCTTTCCAAGAATTAGGTGGAAACCTACTTCCTTGTTCTGGAAAACCTCTTCAAGACATTTAACCAAAAGTGCATGCTGTGGAGAAGATGCCTGCTTTGCTGCAAGTTGGATTTAAGTGACAAAGTCTTGAGAAGCCTAGAAGTTACTTAAGGTGCTGCTTACCATGACTGCTGTGAACTGACAACATAATGATGGCTGCTTACATTTTGACTATCATTCCAAATGTTGGCACCAGCATGGGAAAGCAGATTCAGGGTCCCCTTGCTTGGGTGAATCTGAACACAGCTACCACATCCTAAAATAACATCCTAGCCTCAGGATAGAAAAACATTCCTTTGCATCTTCCTTCTGAGCAGTAACGACAAGCAAAACTCATGGGGGCACAAAAACAGCAAGAAAAAGAAATTTGACTCTGTCTTGTAAAAAAACAAAGAAACAAACAAACAAAAAGTACACAGAAAGTCAGACTGCACTAAGTTTCTAGTCCCTGATCCCAGAACTGTTTCAATTAACTGCTGCAACATATATGTATACATTCCAGAGAGCTAATCCAGGAAGTTGAGTCTCCCTGCCTACCACATGACAGTCAGACTTCCTTTCGTCTCAAGACTTCTGCCTGCTTGGAATTCCTCCTTTCTGAATGCCCTAAAGCCAACAGGAAAGCCAAATTCTGAATGAAGAAGACACAGATTCAAAAATTTTTGATGGTGGAGTTGGTGAAACCAAACGTTTTGAACAACATCATAACATCAAAAAAACCCCATTATCAGTTAAAATTTAAAAAAAAAATTCTACTTCAGAACAGGTCTACCCTCAGGAAAGGCTTGCCTCACTGTGAATTCAACAGGAAATCAAAGAGGTATATGCCTAGCTGAGGTGAATACACCTTCTCGAGTCCTCTGAATCATACATTAAACACACATTTTATGTTTTTAAGGCTTAGATAAATATGCAAATTAAGTAACTAACACTTAAGTCAATGAGCATTGCTGCCTTGCTTATTGGGTCCATCCTTTCTCTTAACATGTTTGATACCCTGGCCTGAGTCTCCCTCGATAACGACTGGAGACTTTATGGCTCGTAACACAGTTTGAGATAAGCATACCTGAATTTTCAAGATGCCAGCCACTTGAGTGGTTGAAGGGGTGATTGTAAACTTCCATTCTGACCTCCAACGGCCATTCCTTAAAAAAAACAGTAAAACAGAAATTGGATGTCTGTCACCCCACTGGTTATGAAAAAAAAAAATCCCAACATACAACTGATAGTCAAAGGAAACCACAGAATGAAATTTGCAATCCAACTACACATGCAGAAAATCTTCCCCTAAAGATTCAGCCTCATGATCAGTCAAGAACAGAGCAGAACAGTTTCCTGAAATACTTAACCTCAGTTTCCGACATGGACCATGGAGATTAAGGACCTTCTAACAGGAGAACTTCTGAAAATAACTAAAGCCTCCGGTGTTCTTTCTCTCTTGTAGCATTAGTTAGGCACACACAGTCAATATCTTGTTTCTAGAACCTGGATGACTAGATCAGCCAAAGTCACACTTCACCTCACGCTATCAAAAACTTGACTAGAAGGAACATGAAAGTAGCAAGACTTTCTGCTGTGTTTAACTGTAACTTGGCCTTTCAGCTCCTCTAGCATTTCCTTTCCAGGACAACTATTTCCTTCCACAAATTCAGAATCCATGCCAAAATGCCTAAAGGGTGTTTCAAACCCCTGGAAAACAGTATGGGGAGACCACGGTGTAGTTTCACCTGATTTCTTTCCTGTAAACTAGACATTTTCTTATTTAGCTATGAGGTTAGTGAATTAGAAGGTTAGTACTATAGAGCTGAATTAAGAATGCACTGCAGCGGTCCACGATTTGTCTTGTGTTTGCGCTTAAAGAAGGAAAGAAAGCTGACACTATGTGTTCCAATCCCGCTATTGTTAGGTGTAGATTCCTGTGCATTCAACAAGGGGAGAGAAAGACATAAAATGCTGAAATTAAGAGCTACTAATGAATCTATATAATGACACATCTTAGATAGTAACAGTGGTAACTCAACTATAAAGCCATTGGTTATTATTTCAGACAATATCCAAATTATCACTGAAAATATAGTCTAAGACAATTCAGAAGCTTGTTGGCATTGCTAAGAAAACTGGAAGGGTTGCCCACCTTAGTGACACTAAAACTGCTAGTAGCCTTACAGACTGACCCACTGTTTATGAGAAAGCCTACGTGCTGGATTGTACCTTAGGTACAATTCTAGTTTTTGAGTGCCAAGGGTTCAACGGCTAGCTAACACATTTGTTTGCTTCTCAGCCACTCTGTGGTCCCTTGAAGTTAAGATGACCACAGTATTTCCACTCTGGGATATCTTTTTAATCCCTAAGTTGTTATTACAAAAAAAAAATTCAAGTTCAGAAGGATATTTCTGTAGGAAACGCTCTAAGGTTAAAATAACACCATTTCTTTATTTGCTGACTTAGAATGTTTGGTAAGAGATTAACTTTCCTCTTCTGTCTTTAATAAGCCATCTATCTTATGTTCATAGTATTTCAAGCAACCACAAAGTATTTTTCTTTGGTATATATTGGTTTTCTATCACCCAACAAACTTACTCTCGTAGCAGGCTGAAAGACTTCCAAACGCCTAAAAAGCTGAAACACCTTGAGAAAAAGTATGGCTGTGGCTTGGGCTGGATATCCAGCCGTACAGCTGGGTAACAGGAATCTGGTTAACTTGGAATCCATTCCTCCACCTCTAAGTCTCCCAAACTAATATATATTTATTACACCTTGCTTAGAACAAGAATGAGTCTGACTACCCCTGAAAAACTCTTAAAACATGGTCAATATTTACCCATACATTGATGCCCAATCACAACTTTAATAAGGAACACTTTCAAGAAAGATTTTCTCCATCTATAAAAGGTTGCTGCATATCTGTTCCTCCTCTTTAAAGACTACAAAATTAATTATTTGGAATATCAAAATTCATTCATACTTACAAACTAAAAGGAAAACAAGTATTATATCAAGTTACTTCTCATATTAATGTAAAACATGCAGATTTAACTAGTCAAGTTTAAGTCAGTAAGAAAAAAATATTTATTAGCTATGCAAATACAATAAAAATTAGTGTACTGGGCAAATAATTTAACTGACACATACACATGCTGAAATTACTATGGATATGTAATATCCACCTTCACTATCAAAACCCAAGGATTTATGTAGTTCCTCCATTCATTACCTGTGGGATTGCTAATAAAAATTGCAAGCAGATGCAAAATAGCAAACCAAATTATGAAATACCTGTCTTCTGACAACTGCATATATAAACTATCTTTAGGATATAACCTCCTTAACCCATTCCTGATACTGTGATATTTTATGTCAACTCTGGCCAGTTTCCTGTATAGAGCTATCCAAAGACTCTGGAAAACATCATTCAACCAAGTCCAGAAAAAAAAAAAAGCTGCAGTTTGTAAGAGTTTATTTCATCCAGAATCACCCTTATCTGTCTAATCCCCAAACTGATCCCTTAAGTCCCACCGTAAAGTGTTTTTTGGTCACCTTCTTTCTCTGAGAAATTCAAACTAGAAGGAGCTGCTTTTATTCCATCAGTCACAAAGGAAGCAAAACAAGCCAAAGCAGCTGTATTAGGGAAGACAGCCGTGAGTGTTGGTGTCAGTGTGATAAACAGGACAATGAATCACGTATGTCATATGTGTGATATGGATTCTGCAAAGTTCTGCAAAGGAGATGCAGATACACAGTCAGCCATTTTACTTATCACAAAGGAAGAGATTTCTACAGTTTTGGCAAAAAAACTTGGGAGAGGGGTGGAGGGAGAAGAAGGGTCTCATACAAGATATGCATCCACCTTCCTCTCTGAACTAACAATTATCAGTGTCACGGCACTTAGTCAGTCTGTTGTGTTTTACTGTAGGTGGATCCATACAGAAACTTACCAAAAATTTTTTGCTTGAAACTGATGGCTCTCTATGCATGCAATAATGGTTTGCTGTCCATCAATTGTTTTACCATACACCTTAATTAGGAAGAAAGTGAAAAAAAGAAACAAAAAACAGAATAGAGTCAAAGTTTGATTAGACCTTCCTCGAACTACTTAGATATCTGGTTCAACTATTGTTACATAAACTGTAAAATTTCATCTTATAACCATTATGGTTATACATAATATTCTGTACATGAAGCAATAAAGTATTTATTACAATGCAGAAAAAATCTAAGATTAGAAAACCTGAAGGTCAATCATCTTACCTGAATTTTATATACTGTGAACTACTTTTTCTACCACTACAGGAATTCTAAGCCTGTAATAGTGACTACTGAGACAATATGTACTTATTACCAGCTGGGTTTCAAACACCAGTTATTCTACCAAATATATGACAATTGAAATCTGTACAGAATAGCAAAAAGGGTAGATTTGGTCCTCTGTTCTGCTTTATCCCTCCCCAGATCAAGTACTACTAAAAATTATCTCAGCCAACATGCAATCTGGTTTCTTTTACAGGAACTGGAACTCATCTGACTGCTTGGGAATCCAATCCAACTTGTTAACTCAGCAGCTGATTTACTTGCCTCCCCCCCAGCCAATTTCTCTGTCACATCAACATAAATCACAGCTATCAATAGATCAGTTTGCTGAGATTTAAATAGTCATAGGGCTTGTAGCAGCAAGCAAATACTATTTTTAGTCCAGACTAAGAGGTTTTATTTTAAGAAGCTATCAGAACCACCAATTCTGGTGATAAGAATAAGCACTTGGATATATAGGAGATCTGATGGAGCAAAACCAGTTTGCTTTACTAAGACAGTTTTGTCAGTAAACCAAGCCAAGGCAGACATTTCTATCTTATGGAATTCTTCTCCCCTTCTAAGGAACCAGCCAGATAGCCAGGATCAGCAGTACCAACCTGCAGTAGACCACAAAATATCTAAATCCATAAAGAAATTTAAATAAAAATGCTTTCATACGGAGGTAAATCTTCACTATGACCCGCAGTAACCCCCCACTAATAACACAATAGCTGAAACATTAAATTTCTGAAGTTTCCCTGCATTTCTCATGAACCCCCAACAGGAATAAATTCTTTACAGTCAAAACTGCCTGTCTTTCTGATTTACAAATAGCTCCCTTTTAAAATCTCTATCTATCTACAGTGGTACAGTGGTTATGTAATTTAGCACTTACTGTGCAGACACCATTTGGATAGTGTTCCTTCACATATGCTTTCATTGCTGTTTCAACTGAATTTCTCCAGGACTCAATGGCATTTTCAACTTCATGGGGTCTTGGATCAGTGGCTTCCTTTCTTAAGTGATCAAATTTAAAAGATATCTTGTTTTTGGGATCCAGAAATTTTCCATTTCCCAAATCACCATGTTCTGTTATCAAAACCTGTATTATAAAATTTAGGTTAAAATTTATCTAATTTTTATATATTTATATTATATAGATTCTATTAAATCATAAAATTAGTTAATAACATTTGCTATTCAGTAAAAAAATTAAAAAGTGCCATGCCAAAACTTATTATATCCTGCATTTAATGGGAGCTTAATCACACCCGAAGACTTACATTTTAAACAAAATGTGCATACAGCAAGAGAGGAGAATGCAAATATGATACACTGCCTCAAAAAAACAAATCTTGAATCTCACCCTCTTCCTGCAACAAACAATGCAAGAGAGAAATTCATTTCTTCTACGGAGCAAATAGTTTTCACAGCTCCAAAACATTGAATTCAGCCAATATTGCAGACTTTAGATACCTGAGTGACTAATTTATGGGACTGGTACTACTGAAGGAGCATAATCTCTATGTTTTGGTAGGGAAGATGCATTTCTTTTAATTTTCTTGCCAAAAACTGTTCCGATACCAGAACATCTTTAATAGTTTAAGGAAGATTGCAAGTATTTCACTGTATTCATACCTGTTCGTCGTAACCGTCAATTTTTACAGGAGTAAACTGGTCCAGGTTGTACTGTGCAAATGCACTGCAAGAGAAAAAAAACAACAAAATCCGCATCAAGCACAATCTTTTTCCTTAGTAGCAGTTAAGGGATCTAAATAATAGCTAATAATCTGAGCAATGATGTACTAAAAACTTGTATCAATGCTTTACCTAGCAGGCCAAAATTCTTGGAATCACTTTGGTTCACTCAGTGCTTGTTACAGATTCCAACCACCATTACACAAAAATTTACATTCAGAAATAACCTGATACAGACAAACACCTAAGTTTTACAGTAACCCATAGCAACTAGAGGAACAGATAAAGTTTAAATTCTAGAGGGATCCAACCTACTAAGCTACATACCTCCACTCTTACAGATGAAACTAATTTTGGCATGAAAGTACAGTAGCATAATGTTTTGATACAGAAATAGGGTCTAAGCATGCAGTATCTTACAGATGTTCAAGTAACATCTACCATGAAACAGGAAATAAAGTTGCTCTAGTCATTAGGATACAATACAGATCTCTCCTCTGCCAAGAATTTAATCTTGATCAAAGATGCCCAACACCCACAATAGGGTTCTACTTGCCAAGCGCACATCTTTAAACAAACTGCCTACTGATTATGCAAGGCCTACCGAAAAAACATCTTGCTTTTAGGCAACTGAGTTTGTGATAGCTGGTACTTACTGGGCTGCTCCTTCCCTGAGAAGATTGTCATTATTAAGCAGCAACCGAACATCTGAAAGGAGATATTTACAACATGTAAGTACAGTTAACACAGAAACTTGTTTCAGTCACATAACAAATGTCATCAGACTGCACAAAACAAAAGAAACCAAACTACTCCATACCCATAGAGATTACTAGGTAGGAAATTTACTGCTTCATATTTTATAATTTTGACTGAATAAAATGAAAATAATATTATAGAAATGGATCTCTTCCAAGACAATCTGGCGAATAGATATAAGCTGTATTCTACAGGCTCTAGCAATCTGTCAGTCTGGTTTTTAGAGAAGGTCTGAATGAGAACAGCACAAAATTCTACCAGGTTTCCTTTAAAATGTGTATTACGAACTCCCTCACACAATATTACTGTTACTGTATTCTGATGACACTGATATGGTATGCATTGAACTTACTGGTTTTTAAGCCTTATCATTTTTAGTCTCATTCCTAAATGACACTTTCTAGGCAGAGGATTATATACCACAGTAGCATTTTTTCTACCATGATACAAGAAACATATCAATATAAAGTCAACACTTTCCTCAAAATTACTTTATATTTATTGAGCAGCAAATTTCTCATTTATGTACTTGACTTTACTAGGCACTATTTTAATAATAATTTAATTCACTGTTCATCAACTAACCAATCATTAGTGTTGCCAAAACATATTAAACCTCTTCTAAATATTTCCAAGGTATCATTCAAATGAAAAGAAAAAAATCTGGAATATATTTAAGGCATTTTTTTCTGTAAAAAACAAACAAGCAAACCCTCCTGAAATAAATCAAACTCCCCCACCCAAACCGAAACACAAAATACCCTAAAGGAAAAAACCTTCTCACATACTCAAAAAACCCCACATGAAACCAACCGATCTCAGTTTACAGAACTGGAATGAAAAGCTTTCCCTCTCTTTTTAAGAGGGCAGCCTGAATCTCATTGAACACTGGTCAGGCATTTGTGATCAAATATTTGTATTTTCAAACACATTTTTTGTACTGTTATTGAGCAGGTAGTTGCAGCTATGAATTAGCGTAACAATAAAGTTTATAAGAAGTACTACTCTAAGAAATTTTTATAATCTTCAGAAAGCTGAGTTAGTAAGCTGTTCACTTCAAAAATGAAGTACTAACTGATTTTAAATAATCACCAGCTGGCCACAGTTTAACTAAGAACAAGGTACTTGTAAAAACATTCTCTAATAAACTTAAGCTCTCTCCAGTCTGACACTGACTACAGGTTTAGAATGCTAAAATTACTTTTTTACTTAAATAGCTTCAGAAACATTTGCAAGGCACAACTATAAAGCCGCCTTTTTATACTATATGTGTGCCCAAATATCTTGACGACAGAAAAGCAACAATTTTTTTAAAAAATAACATCTCAGGTAAAGTTCAGACAACAATAGCTGAAAGAAACTTATTTTAAGTTTCCTTTCAGTTTACCAATACAGTCAGTAAAATGGAGTGTGCCCAGAATTTAAAGGTTAGAAATGTTTGGAGAATCATATTCTTTCCACAACTGGCACTAGGCAGTAGTCTTTTGTGTATTCAAGCTGAAGTATCTGTAATGATACTCCTTCTTTAAAAAAAGGGGATCATTTTAAATTCAGCTAGTTTAATTTTTGTTGAAAAATGTAATTGTCTATCAAAGATGAAAAATAAGAGTGTCTTCTAAACAGAAACGCTTGTAACTGTTAATTCATGACTCATTGAAAACAGAGACAAAGCTTGTTCTCACATCACAAAGAAAAGTAGTACTTCCCTTGTTTTGCATTTAAACTTCAAGTTATCTTGTGACTGCAAAGCTTACCATGCCCAGCTACAAAACTAGCCCTTATAGCAAGGGAGCTGCTACAATATAAACCACATGAAATTCAGGAGAATAATAAGCAATGCAATTTTGGATATAGATGCCTTAAATGAAAGGACAGAGCAGACAGATACTCACCATTGAATACCTCATTGAATTCCCCAGGAGGAGCATAAATTATGAATTTTGCTGCTATACGCACCTTAAATAGAAAAACAATCATGGTTGGAGATACTTGCATTGATTCCTATTCAAAGCAGTTATGCATTATGTAGTTTTAATAGCCAGACATGAAATTGTACAATTCCCACTGTTTCACATATTTGTTCACATTATTTCAACTACTTGGTCTTTATTAAAAACACGGACTATGAAGTTCCACCTCTTCAAACAGAATAAAGATTACATGTGATGGAAGCAGACAGTGAAATTGAGTCATTCATGTTTTCTATTACTGGCAAACAGGAAAAGATGAATATAACAAACAAGATCAATCACATATTCACAATCTGTGTCAGCTTTCAGTCCATGGATGCCTGGGAATCAATACACAATCCAAGAGAGCCATAAATCATGAAGAAGTTGCATTTGATCTTTAAAGCTTCTCTTCCAATTCTACTACATATCATTTGGTTCAGTACATTCCAAAAGCTCCACACTGACAGATTAATCTTAAAAACACTCTATAGACACTAAAGCTTGTAATTTCACCTGCATCTACCTAAGACCTCTTAGTACCACAGTACCAGCAGATAAAGCTTTAAAAAACCTTGGGATCTTCATTAGCAATTAATGGCCTTCAGCCACAACCTCTTGCAGAGAAAACACAGCATAAGCCAGTATTTCCACTGAAAGTATGCACACCTGCCCTGGCTTTCCCTCTCCTTCTGCTTGCACAAGCCCTTGTACAACAGCACAGTGAGCAAAATCAGGAAAGCTATGGCTCTTTTTTTCACGCCAGGTCCCTGAGCTGGTTCACTACACAGCTACAGACACATGTGCTTGCAAAAAACCCACAAAAATACTTTCGAGATGTGAAACAACTTTTAAACTGCTCAACTGTTTAATTCCTTATTTGCAGAAAGTCATTTCGCAGACACACTTTCATTCTCTTTTTCCACCTTGCAGTGTTAAAGGCATCCATTATAAAAACTAACTGACTATTGGTTCCCTAACTTAACCAGGCAAAAGTTCCTATCCTTTGCAGTTATTCAACCTCACCCGACACTTAAAGCTCTCTTGCATCCTCGATACGGTGTTGCTATTCAAATACAGGATACTACCTGACCCAGAGTTTCCCTTTCCAACACCTTCTATCATGTATCTATGGAATGAAGAGCTGGAAGATTCAGTGTCTGGGAGCACTGTTTGAAATTAAGGTGTTTGAGAAGTACACATTTCATTAACAATATCTAAGAATAACCAAAGAATGCATTACCTCTACACATTTCTTTGTATTGGAAACTACAAAAGAACTGTCTGAGCATGCTAGAGCTCTTGAACTGCCAAGAAAACAGCTTTTACAGCTGAGAGCAGCAATACATCCAGTGTTTGGGCCGCTGCTTCTTGACACGGCCCAAATTTCAGACAAGGGTCTCCAGGAGAGGTGGTTCAAGTTGAAGTGTCCTGGAAGAGCACTTAGCTGCCTCATTAGCAGGGGTTCAACCCTCATGAGATCCCATGTGACCAGCCCAGGCAGCTTTCAGATCACTAGGAGCACATGATTATTCAGAGCTGGATAATGGAAACAGAGAAGTGCCCAAGTTTCTAACCTAAATGCTACATTTTGGATTGCAGACAGCCTTTGCCTGCTACCTTAAATGCCTATCATCAGAATTGCTTTTTCCATGTAAACATGAATTTGCATTATACTGAGATAAACACGACAGAGCTCACTCATCTCAAAATGGACACAGAGAGGCAAGAGCATCTTCTTCTGTGGCTATTTATTAAAGCAACTTGGATTATCTCTTTTGAATTAAAAGAATGTGAACTTATCTGCATTACCAACATTATCCGAATCACCAGTCCACACACTCCTCTACCTCCTGCTGAAGTCAAGGCACCATACTCAGCTCAATGCTCAAGCCAGAGTAATATAAAGAATGTGAAATAAAGCTAAGCTCTGGTATTAGTAAAGTGCTTATGAAGGAGAAGGGCAAGGCAGGCTCCAAGGTTCTATCAGCAGTACATTTTACCAATTGTGCTGGCTTTGGCTGGGGCAGAACTAATTTTCTTAACAGTTGCTGGTAGGCGACTGTGTTTTGGATTTGTGCGGAACACAGTGTTGGTAATAGCTGATTTTGTTGCTGCTGAGCAGGGCTTACACAGCCAAGGCCTTTTCTGCTTTTCACGCTGACACATTGACAAGGACGTTGGGGTGCCTGGGAGGCTGGTAGGACACACAGCCAGGACAGGCGACCCCAACTGACCGAGGGATATTCCACACCGTATCAAATCATGCTTAGTATACGAAGTGAAGGGAAGATGGAGGAAGGGCTGGAGATTTTGGAGTGATGGTGTTTGACTTCCCAAGTCATCATTTCATGTGATGGGGCTCTGCTCTCCTGGAGATGGCTGAACAGCTGCCATGGGAAGCATTGAATTAATTCCTTGTTTAGCTTTGCTTGCCTGCACACCTTCTGCTTTCCTTATTAAACTGTCTTTATCTCAACCCCTGAGTTTTCCCACTTTTACCCTTCTGATTCTCTCCCCGATCCCACAGGTGGAGCAGTGACGGAGTGGCTGTGTGGGCCTTGGTGGCTGCCTGGAGTTAAACCACGACACCAATTAACAGGGTCAGGGATCAGCCCTGAAGAGCAAGTATTCAGTTGTGTGATTTCAGCATGACTATCACCGGGCTGACTTCCAGCTCAAGATGAAAGAACACCATTTCTTGATTCCTGGACTTCAGGTGAACAGGACTGCTTCCCCCTGCCATGGCCAGGTTAGTTCTGGGCAAGCAGAGAAACAAGACTCAGAGACATCTGGAGCTGCGAAACAACAGGTCCAGTTTGGGGCAGGCAGCAGCTATAGAAGCAAAATTAAGCAAAACATGGGTGCCCAAACTGCCTGAATGACCACATGCTTTAAACTGGTAACATCTGTAAGGTGATACATTAGGTCTATACTAAAACTGGACTCGTACCATTTTTAGCTGTTTTGGTAATATAAATCTGGTTTTGCTTCTTTTTTTCCACTATTTTTTCCAGTAAAAAACTATTCTTATCAGTCAGATTAGCTACACTATAAGTAATATTCATTCAAAAGCATTCACTAGTAACAGATGTCCTCAGGACAGACCAACCTAGACATTACTTTTTACAAACATTTTACAAGTAAATTCAATTTCTCACTGACAGTTTTTTCAGTGTGAAAATTCATCATAGATGACACTTCTTATAGAACAGATAAACACAATCATGCAAATTTGTAATGAATACCTCATCAAATACAAAGTATATTCATGTTTACAAAAGCAAAAATTCTAACGTGTTTTCAGAAGTTGAGAGTGTGTCAGCTAAGACACTCTGTATTCTGCTAACCTGCCTTTGTGAAGCCAATTTAAAAGTAATCCACTTACCTTCGGCAGTTAAACTGAATTAACTTCTCAGTGATGAGTATCTGATAAAGCCATTATTTCCCCAATTCATACATACAGGAAGCCCATATAAAAGAATTAAATCCAGTAAGTCTCACTTAACACATTAGAACTGAAAGGCACTTACAGATTATTGCCACTGATTTTTTCCAGAAATAAATGCTCTAAAGGGGGCTTCTGTTTTTCAGACACAGACTGATACTGAAGGATAAATGAATGCACTTCCAAGAGCCTCTACAAGATTAAATCTACCCTTTTGGCAGCAGAAAGCCTTTCGCTCAGCTATCACTTGGGGAAGCACAATTAAAACAATGGGATAGGCCATATAAAATATGATGTTCATGGGCAAAAGAAGATAAATTAAAAATGCATATAACTTGTACTAGAAAGTGACAGGCAAAAAGCTAAACTGCTCTTTAGTCAAACTGAGAAAGGAAGTTGTATCTGCTGAAAACAATTTTAAGAAAACCAATCAGGTGCATTAGAGTTGCAACCAGTGCTGATTATTCAATGCATTGAGACTTCTAAAAATTGATTTGAGCAAGCCAAAACAGAAACATGGCAATATCTTAAGAATCCAGATGACCAAACCTTCTTTCATCCAGGAGAACTGCACCTTTACACACAGTACAAGAAACTTACACGTGTATCAGCAAGTAACAAAAAGTTGTTACAGTTGAGTCTTCCTTTAGAAAACTTGAAGGCATAAAATACCTGAAGTTTCTCCACTTATTACTGCAGTTACTCCCAAAACGCTACCTAAAGACAGTGTTTTATTGATGTGGATTTGATTTACAGACAGTTTTCAGCTTCAAATCTGCAGAGTGGCAAGAAACTATAAACTTCAGACTTTGCTAATCCAGAACACTTGATCACCAGTGGTTTACAAAAAACCAGCTTTTACCACAAACCTATGTAAGGAACCATGTATTTTCTATATTAAATTTCTTGAATGCAAAAATCCCTGATCTGTATATGTTTCTATGAATAGTGTCTTTGTGCAGGTTTGAGCATTAATTTGGACAAATCATACAGAAGCTGAGAGCAAGTTTAAAAACAAAGTATAAAAATAACTTCTGAAACAGAAGGGAAGCATTCCTCAGGACAGGCACTCTCTTTATCCAGTTTTCACATTTACAGAACTCTCAGTCTTGTTTAAATTGAAGTCTGCTCTCACTAGGTAAGAACTAGCAAGATTTACTTTCACAATTCAAGTGAAGCCAAATGCTACCCATCACATCAGTTAAAAGTTTATCACACCTACAAGCTTATTGATTTTATAAAGTAAACTATTTCAATTAAGGTAAAAATTCATAGAGAGAAGCCTAGCAAAAAAGAAAATGACAGGACTGTTGTATGTGATGAACACGATTATTAGGCATTTTGCCTAATTCTTTATTGTGCTAGAGATTAAAACAGTTGGTCCATCAACAAATGCCTACACTCAGTTACAACCATACTTGCAGTTTTCAGACTACACATGCAAAGAGCAACGCAGCAATGTACAGAATGGTGGCAGTTACGCTAAATCTATATTTTTTCCATACCTCTGCCTTTATTTCACAATTTCCTTTCTCTCAACGCATGATACCCATCACATACATCGAGAAATCCCACCTCTCTCTCTCTTTTCCAGCCTAGGCCATCCCGAAGTTTATTTTATTTTTAAGCAGTCATACACAGCAGCTCCAAAGGCCCCGAGATCGCTGCTGCTGCTGCTGCCGGCACACGCGAAGCGCCAGCGGGGCGGGCGGGAGGCCGGCCCGGCTTGTGCGCTCCCTGTGCCTAAATAAGGGCAAGGAGTGCGCGCTGCCGGGGCCGCCCGCCGCTCGGGCCGCGCTCAGGGCCACCTCAGGGCACAGACACACCTCAACTCGCCCCCTTTCGGTCTTCTTTCCCCCTTTAAGGCGACTGAAGCCCAGTTATTTCACAGCCGTATTCGCCAGGCACCCCGACAGCTCACTCCTTCAGCCAACGCGCTGCACCGAGGTCAATCCTTCAGTGGCGCAGCACAGAAAAAACGTGTTGGCAGGCAGGGTGCCGTGAAAGCACACACTCACCCTGCTCTGCAGAAATTCAGCTGTGAATCCTTTGCAGCAGGGAGGCCCACCCCTTCCTCTACGCTCATAACAACAGGTCAAAGTTCACTGCTCCACAGCAATAAAAATTAAATGGGTTAAAAGGACTTTTAGTATCCACTTCACTAAGAAATTGCATGAAAACTTGGGGGGTGGGGAGGGAGAAAGAAGGAAGGGCGTGCAAAAGAGTCCTACGATAATTTCCACTCAAAGACAACTCTGTTGCTAATCACAGGGGAAAGAAAAGAACTTCCCAAAGTTACTTTTATCGCTATTACAGCAGCCTCAAAGCATTGTACATCATGCTTTTACAGTCTGGATTCCTGAGGGTACCTCTTGCTATCTTACAACGCACAATATTTCTCCCACTCACAGAAACCTGTGTTTGGCAAAAACAACAACAACAAAAATCACCCAAAAAAAGATGTGAGGTATCACATCCAGAAGGGAGCCTCAGGAACAGCAGAGTCTAGAGAGCTCTGTTCACAGTCATGCCTTCTGTGTAGTTCTTGTTGAAAACCTGTCTGCAGGCAACTGAAATGGGTTTGTCTTGACCCACTTAACTCTATTTACAGGTAGCTACAGGGTTTTCTCACAATTAGTTCATAGTCACTTAAATATTAACCAAGACTGATGTAAATGAGGCAAGTTTGAATTCTCTCAAGATCTGTAAGTCACACTCAAATTAAGGGCTACTTCTTGCACCCACTGGAGTGATACTGGACATGCCACCTAATTTTACTTAGTTCTGAGTTTGATTCAAACTTGTGATTTGAGTTCAGCTTGAGCTGTACTGTTATTTTTCAATATGCAGGTTTGTCGTTCCTTATAAAGCAAAAAACTGCTCTGACATCTATGACTCAAAATGAATTTTGCACTGACATACATAACATATCAAGGATCACAGTCTAAGGTTCAAACACTTGCGAGATACAATGCTTGATGCTCTGTCCAAACATCAACATAGTTTTTGACTTCGTAAACGCTTCAGTGTTTGAAGAAAATGTAACTGGCTTTCCCTTTGGATAGCTAGATATTTGGTAGTACTGGCTCCAAAGGCTCATTAAATCTTTAGGTTAGATACTTCCCAGGATGTTACACCAGTATTTTTACAAACTCCTGTGTATCATCAATACTCATCTATTTCTGTGAGTATTCAAACAAGCAAACTGACCTAGCTGCAGAACACCTTTAGAAGGTGGCAGGAAGACAGCGACCCATTTAGCCAAAAAAGAGCTATTACCCCATGTCAGCAGCAAACTGCCTTCGCAGCATCTCATGAAACCTCAGCACAGCCACTGTATAACTTCAAACATTAAAACAGAATCCCAAAACATGCATCATCTCACACAAGCATGGAGCAAAGGCTGCGACTCTGGTAGGGAGGGAATGAATACAAAAGTAGTCTTGCAACAGCCTTCCTACCAAGCTCAACCAAAAATTCACTGTAGTATCCAATTCACTTCTGCTTCTAGAAGAGCTAAGGAAGCAAACCCTGGAAAAATGTGGTTCTGTGGCACAGGAAAGGAGGGGCACATTCCACACCTATGGCTTTGACTGAACAGACATTTCCTTAACTGTAATGCCTAAAGCTGCATTGCATCTGGAGAACATGTGTCATCCTCAATTATTTTTGATACACAAATATTTAAGAGTATGCAACAGTACCAGGACTTAACAGTGGTGCAAAAAGAAAATCTTGTATGATGTGTGGTAATTTAGCTGCATTCTTTCTACCTGATGACTTGACTTGAATAATGAGATTTATTTTCACAAAAATAACCACTTTGAAAGGTGGCAGATGCTTCATTGTAAGGCCTTTCAGTGGAAGAGTATCTAAATTTCATAGAAGTCTCCATCTTAAAATCACTTTACACATCACACCATATTACGAAGGATTAAAAAAAACTAAACTCAAAACAAGACTCCTGAAAGTCATTGTATCAGGCACAGACAACAAAAAGGAATTTGAAAGCAATGGATGTTACTTGGGTAACACACAAGACTAACCATAAAAAAAATAGAGAAGATAAATGTCCCCCATGTTATTCCGCAGTTACATTTATTACTATTGAGTATGTAAAATCGGAAACCTTTTATTATATATATGTACATAGTGCTATTTATTGTATAATTTATATACAACTGTTTATATATAAATACATATAATAGCAGCCGAGCAACTGCCTACTTAGCTTATGGATCAGACAGACAACAGTTAAGCAGCATAAAAAATATTTCCTTGCAAAAGTCATTCACTGAAAACTGAAAAAGTAGTAAAATTTTACATTTAATGAAAAGCAAAAGCATTAACTTCTATTTGAGAAGTAAATGGTATAAGAAATGGCTAACTGAGACTTCACCAAGAAAGAAACCAACAGTGTCATCTCCTACATAAAACCCCAACCCTCTGTTACGGGGACATCAATACAAATGATCCTCAGCTGCAGCACCGAGGCCCCTCCTTCTCAGCAGTCCTTACAAAGTTGCATCCACCATTAGCTGAAAAGCACTTGGTTCATATTTGCAAGGTACTCTTCTACCACAAAGCCCAAGTTTTTAAAATGATTCTTTCTCCTACCCCAAGATCATTCGTTATAATGAGATATTTCAAGGACATTAAGCCTGGATTCAGCAGCATTGGGGAGAGAAAAGGAACTTAACAGAGCTTGCTCTACAAAAATTGATAGAATAAGGTGCCACCCTAACTCTGATGTCTCCCTCTCCCAATTCCAGTGTCTTACAATTCCCTCTCAAAGTTACCTATTCAAGGTTTTAATGCCTTCTGTCAAGCTAAGAAAGTATTTGAAATATTTTACATTTTACAAGCTTTTTTACTCAAGGATTAAAAAATTTATTGCTACATGCTCAAAAACCTGCTTTCATTTTTCAGCGAGTACTTTAAACTCCTTTACATCCCATTTCCAGAACCTGAAAGTGAATCATATATAGGGCTGCCAGTAAAAAATACATGTGTTTGCTAAATAATGCAGCTAAACCCCTTTTCCTATTCTTTTTTGACTGCCAAAATTGAAACCAACCAAAAATAGAATTTCACAGCAAAACTGTAGGTTGAAGACTGTATTGGTAGGCAATAGAACTGTATCTATTAGATCATAAATTAATGTCTCCAGTTTCATTGCTGTATTTGCCAAGAACTTGTTCTATTATTCTATTTTTGCTTCAATTTGTTTCTCTTATCCACTTGAACTATGAGGCTCCCTAGGTAGCAAGCTCCTGCAAGAAGTTTTGAGAGTACAAAGACAGCAGGAAGGGGGTTTTTGATGGTCCTGAGGTGCCACTGCATCATGAGTACTCCCTAACACGGCAGAAGTCATAATCCCCAAAGGATACCTGATTTCTCCAACCAAGTACTAAGGAAAGAATATATGATCTGAAGTTTTAGAAATCATCGATCTTTTATTTATAATAACAGGTTTCATATGTAGTCATCTTCAAGCTTCAAGTAATTACTTTTAACTTGTCAAAAAGGCGAAGAATTTTGCTTTGCACAGTAACTTACTACGGAGGTACGCAGTGAAACACAAGCAGCACTGTACACAAGTTGCAACAATTATAAATTAGGAAAAGTTTCTGACTGTGGGCTTAGACAAACATTGCAACACCTCACCCAGCGAGCCAGTACAGTCTCTGTCCCTGGAGATACCCAAAACTCAAAGGGCAAATCCCTAAGCAACCTTATCTAAGCTGGCCCATTTTGACTAAGCAGCATTTGAGTTACAGTCAGAAATTTCTTCCACCCAGGATGACTGCAGAAGCAAATCAAGTTATTATTTGCAGTTACACATACAGGATATGATTGCTTCTTCAGATAGTGTTTAGAACTTTCCCAAGAATGTGATTCAAACAGCTGTTCTGCCCTTCAATCTCAATGGTATTGATGCATTTTTAGTTAAAAAAAAACCCAACAAAACAACAAACCTAACTCAAGACAACCCACTATATTCATACACGTTTTTATGTGTAACCTGAAAAGGACATGAAAATCCTAAATTCTGGAAGGCCTCCAATATTTAAAATTACATGTCAGTCTGAAAAGCAGTCCTAACTTCCTCGTTCTTACTAAAGAATTTCATCAAAATGTTATCAAGGACACTGGCAAGACTTTAAGTTTACTTTAGAGATTACAGTGCAATTATACCCAGAAATTCAAATTATTCAAATGCAGCTCCTACTCATTTTACAGTCTCCAAGTCACATTTAAAACAATTCTGAAAGTCAGAATTCTAAATCCTTTCAAAATGAACAATGTAGAGCACATAGATGGAATTGCTTTAACACATGTAAATTAGAAAAGTAACATTTTTTCTGTCAAAAATTCTGCTAATGCTTCCAAAGCAGTTTTAGGAAAAAGGTTTATATTTGCATTGAGAAAAGTAGCTGAGCCTCCCACATTGGTGGGCTTGTACATGTAAGCGCAATCTGCTGCCAAAGCGTTACACTTTAAAGACAACGTTACAGGTGAAGATTCATTTTATTGCCCTAGAATTTTCATTCCAAAGCGCTGACATAAGAAATGTGTTTCCCTTAACCTAACAAAACTACACGGCAGAATTTAGTTTAACTTTATTAGGTAAATTAGGGGACAAAAATCTACAAATCTAAGAAGTTACAAAGTTACCTAATGCACCAGGAATACCTGGAAGCCATCCAGGCTCACTTTCACAAGTAGGACCACTTCCTCACTGGAAGAGAAGTCGTCTTCTCATCGCACTGTAAAACCCCATCTTTTTGAAAAAGTGAAACTACTGAGATATAAGCTTACTGAAAGAGGTGTAGTTCCTTTTTTAAAAAAATATGTTTGACAATTCCCATATTTATAATGTTCAGCATTTTAAAGAATGCAAGAGCTCATTTAGTAAAGACTTCACGTGTTATTCTTTCCTCCCTGAAGGCATCATGATTTTCTGAGGCTTTATCTCAAGTCAAACAACGCTATGTAATTCCTGTGCTTTGTAGATTCACATTAAAAACAAAAAACTCAAACCAAACCTCCAGAAAACATGTCCCTTCAAGTCATCAAGAATGGACTAGAGAATACTAGCTGTATGATTTAAATAGCTTTTGTGCTGTTTTTCATTTGTGCCATTGTTTGTAAATGAGTGTTTATTCTTATAACTTTTACAGTAAAATCAGTACCTTTCATCAGTTATGGCCTACAGTCATGCAGATAAATTGTACCTTTACTATTCCCACTAATATGCTTATTTAAAATATTTTTATATATGTTTATTAGTTTATTGTAGCTACAGGTAATAAAACAACTTCTAGATAAACCGGAATAAAATTCAACTGCAAAAAAGTGGTTACTAGACTTCAACAAAACTACTGCAAATATCCTGCATACATAAATAGGTTTTGCATTCAAAACTTGTTAAGTGACGATGCATTATCTATAGGAAGGGGGCGGAAGTGATGACTTTGTTGCTTGAGAGTTCAGGGCTTTCAAGATTCCCACTTCTCACACCCCATTTTAAAATAAACAATCAATACACAAACAAACTTACGTTATTCAACAAACCTGAAAGCTTCTGAACTTCCAGTGACCTTTGTGAATAATGCAACTACAAAACACTGTGGATCACAAAAGCTGGCTCTAGCACTGAAAAATTGCTGCTCCTGGATGCTAAAACTTTTCACTGACAGTGGTCCAACCTCAGATCTTTGGATCTACACAAACCTTACACATCTTATTTGCTACAAATAGTCCTCGTATTTTTTTAAAAAGCTTGTTCAAATTTATTGTTACACTTATTGCAGCATTAAAAGAAAAACAAGGCTTCAAAAATCTCTTTAAAAATGTGAATCTAAGGAACAAGATTGAGTTCAAAACCATTTATGTAATCTTGAATACTGAAATGCTCTTTCTGGTTCTTCTCCTTCCTTGGTTTTAAAGGTTCTTTACCTGAACTGTAACAATCTGGTTTGCCATTATTCATTTCAATTATGCCCCTTTCTATATTCTCAATTATGCTGAACACTTGAATTATGCCACAGCTAAACACAGTCGTCTTAAATCTAGCAGTAGTAAGGCATATGGAACTGCTTACTGCCTTTGCAACACTTAAATCTTTTGATTAAACATGAAGTAAGATACAAATCAAAGACCTTTCTGAACTTGTCCTATCATTACATCACTCGATCTCCAACTTATTTGTCCTCATACATCACTACTACAAGTCTGACATAAAAAAAAGTTGTTATTTGGTTCACCTTCTTTCCTCCTTGAATTTTAGGAGTTTCAGGGTTCTAGTTATGTTTCTACTGAAATTATCTACTTCACCACTATCATCTGCATCAGTCTTCAATATTATCAATTCTGTATCATGGGAAGAAGGTATATAAAGGAGCAATGTGATTTACTTGTCATGAAAATCAACATTTGCCTCTTTGCATCTACTCCTGCATTTATTTATAGCCCCAACTGGATGAATGAGAAGGGTGTGTTTGTCAAATCCTGTCCGGCTGATTTTTTTTTAAGCTCAGTAAAACTCAACACTCGAAATAACATTTTTATTGTACAACGACGGCACAACTTAATGCATCAGAAATAAAATCTTAAGGTATCATATGTATATTGCCACGTATATTTTCCATGAGTTTACAGTGTTGCCCATCTTTGGTTTCTTAGCCAATAAAATATACTATCAGGCTCGGAAAATTCCACTCATACAGGACAATCAATTTTGTATGGGACTGATAGAGAAATCAATTTAAATTTACAATGGATGAGCGCTCATTCTATTAACTTACATCAAGGCAGGAAGTCTCTATGAGTCTCTGCACTCATTTTCAAAGGAAAGAAAAAATGGAATTAGTGAGTGGAAGAAAGTTCAGAACTTAACTCCATCAGCCCCAAAAGCACAGGCAGCGCTTCCAAGACTATACAGAGACAAGATAAAAATGTCATTCTGTCTTGTATTATTTGACAGGACAAGAAGCAATGGGCACAAAATGAAAGATGGGAGGTGCCGTCTGAGCACAAGGAAACACTTTTTCACTGCAAGGGTGACCAAGCACTGCCACAGGGTGTCCAAGGAAGCTGTGGAATCTGCATCCCTAGAGATTTTCAAAAGTCATCTGCACTTAGTACTGAGCAGCCTGCTCTAGATGACTTTACAAAATGATGTCCAACGATCCCTCCCAATCTGAACCATTCAATGATGGCAAGATAACTTGCAGTCAAATTATTCTCATCATACTTTCTGAACAACGTACTTGATTAGTGTTACTTGTATTTTCTATAAGGGGCTAGAAAAAATGCAATTACCACTTATAACTCTGGATCACACTACTAGTTGTATCAACAGACAGGTGGCATTGAAATGTGAATTAAGTAGAGGAAGGCAGAGTCTTCAAACTTCTTGGGAAGAGGATAGCAAGATCCTGGTGCTATGTACCCCCGGGCATATCAGTGCATCTCTACTTATAAAACAGGGTCAAAGAGCAAATCCACCTTACTGTAACCACCTAGATATCTTAGACATCCTTTTAACTTGAAATAGGTTTGAATCATCATTTATTTATTGACGCCTTCCACATTTGAGTCATCTCACAACTTCCACAGACATGAAAATATTCGTTTTTAAAGTGGGAAGTGAGCAAGAGCATGCGTTACATAAAGCAGTGCACCAGCACCATGTACACAAACCACCACACCCTAGCTCGGAAACAGGCAGCTGCTGTGAGGCTGGATCCCAGTGATTATATGACAAGGAGCAGTGATAACTGAGATCTCACACAACATCCTGCTCCTTTGGAGACTTCTCTGGAAAAATCTGCCTTAAATTTGAGTTTCCAACTGCCGCAAAAAGAGCACATGGTACATCTCGCTAACAGAGCCCCTCTACTCCTTGACCTCACGCTTCCCCAATTACCGCCTCCTAACGGGAAGCACAACAGCCTCCCTCATCCCCCCAGCTCCCTCCTCTCGTCAACCACACGTACCCCACCTCCTCCCGGAGCCTGCGAGGGCGCCTGGGGACGGCAGGCCGGGTGCTGCGAGGCGGGCGGCTGGCAGGGCACGGCGCCTCGGGAACGGGAAGTGCAGGAGGGGGAAGGGAAAGCCCTTCCGCGTCTCTTCTGCCTCT
>WBMY01018574.1:568627-706820 GCA_013397315.1 Donacobius atricapilla
GGAGGGAAAGGGCGGGGTGGGAATGGCAAATGGGGGATCCCGGGGGGAAAGGGCGCGGTGGGAATGGCAAATGGGGGATCCCGGGGGGAAAGGGCGCGTTAGGAACGGAAAATGGGGGATCCCGGGGGGAAAGGGCGCGTTGGTAATGGCGAATGGGGGATCCCGGAGCAAAGGGGTGGGTTGGGAATGGAAAATGGGATATCCTGGAAGGGTATGAACAGCAACTAGAGCTGTGGGCAGCCAGAAGTAAAAGTCACAAAATCAGTTAGGTTGGAAAAGACCTCTGAGATCGTTGAGTCCCACCTATGAGGAGCACCACCTGTGGAACTAGACCATGGCGTCATTGCCATATCCAATTCCTTCTTAAACAGCTCTAGGGATGGCAACCCCCACCCCAGCTTCCCTGGGCAGTCCATTTCCATATCTAATCACCCTCGCAGTGCAGAAATTCCTCCTAACAGCCGAAATAAACCTTCCCTTGCACAGCTTAGGGCTGTGTCCTCTTGTCCTGTCTCTAGTTGCCTGGGAGATGAGCGTGACCCCCGCTGACTCCAGCCTGCTTTCAGACAGGAGGAGAATGCCCAGGTTTCAGACCCCACCAGGGCAGGGACTAAGGGCGGGTTCGTGGGTGCTGGGGCTGGGGCTGAGGCCTGGGCACCCCACAGGTGCTGGGAGAGGGTGTGGGAAGCTCAGTCTAATACCAGCAAAATGTGTGAAGTGATTTGTACTGTAGAAGACTGGACATGCAGTGGGGTCAGTGGGAGAAAAATAAGCAGATTGGTAGTTTTTTACCTCCAGAGTGAGAAATTGTAAAGAATGTCTGACACTGTTCGTCACACAAACACACACTCACACTTTGATTAGAAGGTATGACCTAATTTATTAAAAGGGTCTGACTCCATTTTATAGTATTTCTACAAAGGCCAGGGATTGGGGGAGAAGGCTGACACCTCTCCCCATCCCATTGGTCAAGACAACTGTCCATCAGCTGTCCATATCTCTGAGAACAGGAATGAAATCTTTCCTTGAAACTAGGAAAACATTGCTTTGTTTACATCACCCAAAGTGTGAGAAGAAACCTAAACTATGAAACTGTGAAACGGAAGAGAAAGCTGAAAAAATCAGGGCGACAAATGTTATCTAGCCATGTGACATTGCAGGTACACGGAGACTGGGGATGATGACGTACAAGAATTGCCTCTGGACTAGTGGTTACTCTTTGGTAACATTTAAAAATACAATTTCTTAATGTCCAACACAGTGTACTTCACCTCAGTTATGATGAACAAGGCAAAGCTGATCGTTGATGGGAAAATAACAGGTGTTGAGATACACCTACGTCAGCCATGGTTAGGGGTGTGAATGTAACCAGCTTCAAGCCAAAGGATCTTGTTATGCTATGGAGTTCATCCACATCTGTCTTTCTTGCATGAGTATTTCAGCACAAATGTTGCTAAGGTGCAGTAGAGCAAAATATGCCTATATCTGGAATTTTTCAGAGCTGTTACTCTAGATGCTGCAAGAGGACTGTCACATGAAAAGGAAGGAAAATGAAATTGGACAAAAAGTTGTTTAAGCCAGATGTGAATATTATAATGACACAAAAAAGTCAGCATATAATGAAAACATGTAAATGAAAATAAGTAAAAGTAATTAATGTATAAGTTGGACAACGTGGCTGGTTCCGGACTGTTGAAGAAAGATGTAAAACACCTTAAGCCATGGAAGATAAAGATAATGGACAGTAGTGTATTTATGTCAGGAACACGATGAATGACAACCAAAGCTAAGGTTTGATAAGTCTGTTGCTGGATTTAGAGTGAAGTATAGAACAGAAAATATGCATCTAAGGGATATTTGGGGTTTGAATATTTTACATATATTATTTGTACTCAATAATAGAAAGTAACTCCCTGAGGTCTTTGAAATGCTTCTGTTAATTTTTAGCACATCTTGGGATTTGCCAGCTGGGGGATATTTCCATGGGTGTTGCTTTATTTAATATGTATCAGGAAGATAGTTCAAAAAGGTGGATCTTCGCTGATAAATGTTTTCGTATAAGTTAATATATCTGTCTGTTGGATGTATCATATTTACACCAGATTTTTCTTGGAAGTTTGCTGAAACTAATGTGATGAAGTAAATGATTCAGAGGAGGACATGTAGTCATCGTAGAAACTGACATGAATCTTCTTAATAATACCCTCACAGGTACTTTACTGTGACCTTAGGATTTAATCGGAAATAAATAATCATGCAGAAATAATGTGTATTTGTGACTTCGTATTTTGTGACTAAATTATTTTGGAGTGTTTGTGTGTCTTCACAGGAAGAATGTGGAAATTTCAGAGGAATTTTAAAGGAGGACCAAAAATAATCCTGGAGATACAGAAAAAATTTCAGGATATGAGGCTTAAGGATGTCAAGTTTGAGAAGTGATTTTGGATATAGCAATGATACATGAGTTAATTTGGAATTTAAATGCATCTTCTAGGAAGTCATATATCTCTGCTTGCTGTTTTAAATTGAATACAGCCATTTTCCAACCAGAAAATCTCACATATAAATTCTTTTTTTCATGTGTCAGTGTCTCTGCACATTAACCAAAGGCTAATTTTCACTACATTCATACACAGAACAGCAAAATACCCTGCTGCTTACTAGCTAGCTGTTGTCTTAGCAGCTGTCTAGTCCCACTATGTGAAGCTCGCTGTGGGCTAGCAGATCTGTCTGATGGGCAGCATGTGGTTTAGTTGATGTAGTGAGAGAAAAATTAATTATAAAAAGAACCCACCCATCTCCCAAACAGCAGCTATTGAGTTTTACTTAATCTGATCAGACATAGTAGACCTACCATTCAAGTACCTTGCTATTTTGCTGTACTGCTTCTGTCATTTTTTTCTGTATTTTGACTCTGTAGATCCAGAGCCCTGGCCTTTGAGTAGCATTGGGAGGGAGAGCACAGAGCTCCTTACTGCAAGGTCTCCCTGAAGGGGTACCAATATAGCTTGAGAGAAGTGCAGTTTCTGTGCTAAAGTCCTCCTCAAAATTGGCAATGAGGTGATAGGGCATAGTGGTTAACACAGCACACCTCTATCCTTCTGCACTGGCCCCAAACATTTAGATAAACAATGCAGAAAAAAATAAATTATGTTTTCATTCTTCTTCATCAAGGCAGGTGATTGACATTTTATCTATTGCATCTGATCAAAGGACCAACTCATGAGAAGTGTATTTGGGACCTACTTGTTTATCCTGGAGGATGTACTACATTCTGTTTTCTAGGACAAAGATGGACTCTGGCCAAGTTCTAAACCTGGCCCAGGTGGTGCTCCTGGCAGTAAGAAAGAAGGAGTGCCCAGAAAAGCATGGCAGCCTTCCATGGGAAGCTCCTTCTTGCATCCTGATACCTGTTGGAATAACTCCTGATGTTCCCGTGAGTTGATAGGAGATATACTCCAATTCCTGAGATTCTCAAGTATGTATGAGATCTTAGGGCCTTGGGAACAATCTACCAAATTGTGTCTGTATGGTTGGTGACTTAGTATTTGCAAGCCTCTCAGTTTGCTATTTGTACCTTAGAGATCCGTAGCAGTTAAAGCAAATAGGCTTGTTCTAGAGAAGTTGAATGATAAATCCTTACAATATTGTTGTAAAGAAAGCTGTGACAGGAAGAAAAATATTAGCAAATATAACTGTAGAGCAAGCCTGAGAGTGAGCTTCATTCTTAGATAGCACTTAGGATATTTTAGGCCCTAACAGATATTCAAGGGAATGACTCAGTAGCACTTCATCCACTGTGGAGGTGCTTCTGAAAACCATGGAACAGCCCAGCTTGGAAGGGACCTTGAAAGATCCACTGGTCCAACCTTTTATGGGAAAGGGAGCATAAATAATCTTTGTCTTGTGCTCTTTCCAACTGGACTTTCCAATTGCCCCATCTTGGAGGTTGTTCCAGTTAATGTTTGTTCTCACTGTAAAAAATGTCTTTCCTATAGCAACATTTTTGTTGATACCTTAGAATTTATTGTCATTTGGATTTTTGCCCATCAGGGCATTCAAGGAGAACATTTATGCATTGCAAAGAGTTTAAAGAACAATCAGGGTCTGGAAAATGCAACCAATCCAATTTCTGATTAGTTTTATTAACAAAAAAACTTCTTAAATGTTTGTAGGTACTTTCTGGGATATCAGAAAATTGTTAATAGGATGTTTTGGTGTATTGGAATACAGGATTCGTGGCTAGTAGTTAAAACAGGACAAATTCAGGCTAAAAATAAACTTGATTGTCAGAGCAGTTAACTACTGGAATGATTTAACCAAGGCAACACTGGCACTAGCAATTTTAGAGTAAAGACTGACCATTTTTCTAGAAGATACCTTCTCCAATTCAGTGAGGACTTAAGGAGTCTTGTGGCCAGTGTTGCAGGAGAAGGTTGCAAGGAATATCCTGAAGCCATCCTTCCTGACACTGTATGGCATGATTCTCTGAGCCCTTTTCAGCATCTGATAGAAAGAACTGAAGTAAGAATGGAATTGGCTCCATGGAAGAGATGAATTAGAGAGAAGATAGATTTAATGTAATGAATTGAATCCAGGGAGAATGGAATGTGAAAAGGAGCAAAAAAATGTGCCAGCAAAATTACTGAGGATAGAGTGGGAATTAATGAAATGGGGATTATCGTCAAATGAATCATCTGTAAAAAGATTTAGTTGAGTATTTAAAACTGGATTATTGGGGAGCATTTTTGATACTTAGCTGATCAAAACACCGGAGTCTCAGCTCATGACCCTCAGCTTCCATCAACAGGGAGAAATAAGCACTCCAAAGGTGAGATTCATCTGACCTAGTTAAGACACCTGTCTTAGGACAAGATTATTGTCTGTATGTGTTCAGGCCCAGCTGTATACGTTCTAGGTACCTGTATAATGACAGTCAAATTCCTTTTCACCATTAGAAGATCAAAAGGAAAGAAGGTGATGGACCAGTGAAGAGGCACCAGGGCTAAGGAAAGAACACAAGGGACAGCTGAAGTTAAAAAACTAAGGGAGAGAGGACCACACTTGTAGTTGAGCACTGCTCTGTGCTTTCTAGGGAAGCTGTACTCAAAGAGGTAAATCATATATTTATGCACAAAGGACTTTGTACCAAGAGGGCTGTACTTCTGTATTGCCTTTATTGCAGCTCCTACTCAGACATCAGGCCTGCCATATTGGCAGCTATTGATCATATGGAGATAGAGCAGGACTAAGATTAACAGAAGAAGAGGTGAGGCTGGGGATTAGGAGACAGAACCAGAATCAAAGTATAAGGGTTCTGCACCCCATGAAGGCTAACGAGGGCCCTCAAGATAACAGTGGCCTTACAGCAAGTCCAAAACTTCTCCTGCCTGAACCAGTCTCACTCTCTTTTGGTGTGCCTATTTGTTTGCCTCTGCTCTGTACTGGGAAAGATTGAGAAAGCAGCAGGAGAAAGCAAAACTGAGGAGAGCAAAGGAGCTGGAGTACTGCTTGCTCCAGTCATCAAATTGTTAAAGGAATAGAACTGTAGCTCACAGGATTTGAGTAGTCACCTGATTTTGAAAAGCTGCATGAGAAAACATAAAAATTCCTTTCCTTCCCTCTCACCAAGCCTGGTTCTTGCTTATATTTTTAGTTATTCCTCTCTCTCTCAAAAAAAAAAAAAAAAAAAAAAGGAAGTGTAGTCTTCTAGCTGAATTTATTTACTTTCATTCTAAAGGAGACATTGTTTGGCAATTTTATTTTTCAACAGGAAATGGTAAATGTGCTGATTTGTTTAATGAAGTTGAGATTCACTGTAGGAGTCCAAATTCCTTTTTTGTTTTACTCTCTGTAGAACTGAATGTCTTATGTAGATAAAATCTCAATAAAGATAAACCATTCAAGCAGATGGGAGCAAAGAGCTGAGAATTTCTGGGCTAGTGTAGAAAAGAATGCCTCACAGAGTCAGTGGTACTTTGTGCTGTTAAACTGTGGTGTGAGGCCGTAATTTTTGATCTTGTGCACATATTGGAAGAAATAGTGGGAAGAGACGATTAGATTTTGAAGTAAAATAATGTAATTTTATTTTTGAATGTTGGGCCTCTGAATGATATGCAGCATAAGCACTTGAGCACATTTGCTTCTGACCTCAATAAAAGTCCCAAATGCTAAATGCTTGTGAAAATTAGGAGAGTGTCCAAATGTTTATGTAGGAAGATTACTTCTGTTATATACTTTTGAAACAGTTGCCATGTAGTGTATTGATAAAATCACACTGATCTATTAAAACGTGTTTTGTTTGTGGGGTTTTTGGTTTTGGTTTGCTTTGGTTGTTTTGGGGTTTTGTTGTTGTTGTTTTGCAGTGTTCTGTTTAATCAAAGACTGGTTAAGACAGTGGTGCAATTTGCCTGTAACAGCCAGGACTCACCTGTGGCCTTAGAGCCCAAGATCTGGCTCCTTGGGAGATCTGTCATTTCTTCACACTGCACTGGAACACACTGAAACCCCATTAGATGTAAGAGATACTGGAGGATTTATCTTGGCATTTGACTTTAGCAAAAGTAGTCATATATATGACCATAGTAATTGCATTGTTCTCAATTTCCTGGTGTCGTAGAAATTTGAGAGTACCAGAGAGCCAAGATTTTACCCACATGGATTCTGAAGTTGATGATGACTGTGGATCAGGTCAGGTAAATTAAATGAGCAGGAACCAAGGAAGGTTACAAATTAATGGGCAGTATGTCTGAGGGAATGCTAAGTTTTGTATGACTATACATTGTCTCAAGATAGCATTCAACTTGTTTGACTTAAACCCCCTACATTTTCTTGTTCTGAGGCCTCAATTTTACACTTAATTGGGCTTATAATGGTACAGAGGTCTGTTGCAAAAAGCAAGATTAACATCAAAGGCGTAACAAAATTAGTGCAGGAATTATCCTTTGTATTATTAATTTAATAAGTTCAAAACAAGCATTATTAATTGACAAATGCTCCCCCAAATATTTCCACTGTTGATTATCTTGATGGGAATGAGTTTTTTATTAGATTAAAAATTATGTTTATTCCTGAGAAGTTTGTAAAAAGGGAAGATACTGTTTGTTGTTGCAGTGAATTGGGTTATAGGGATTGTTCTCCCTCAACTGTCATGAAGACAATTGACAAACGTCTAATGTAAACCCAAAGAAGATACATCCCACCATAATGTCCTCAAAAACCCCCACAAGAAGTCATTTTTTGGGTAAGAAGAGCAACTCAGAAAAGAAGTAACACAAAGATTAAAGGTCTGATTTTACTAGTTTCATTTCTCCAAGCTCAAGAAATGCACAGAGGAGTAAATCATTATAGTTACTCCAAAAAACAAAATGCTGTTATTTTCCTCTTTGTGGCACTTTGGAAAGCGTTTTGTATGTACTAACTGGGAACAGAAAACCTTTGAACTGTAACTATATTTTGTAATAATTAATAACTCACTAGATTTTTTTGATAGCTAGATGAACTATTTTGAACCAAAGAAAATACTTTTGATCCTGAAAGGGAACAAAGTTTTGTTCCACATGTGCTTTAACCAGTTTACCAATTTTTAGAGAATTGCATTTGCTACATACCTGCGTCTTTTTAATTCCTGTTGCTGTGCTATAATGATATCCCTGACTGATATGGATCTGTATTAGTCTGAGAGAAAGCCTTGTGTACATTCTTTCCAAATGGTAAGCTCAGGCTTTTGCAATCTGTGGAAAGTTAGTGCAAATACTGTGCTCCACTTCCTTCCTCACAGTAAGATTTTGAAGCTCTGGTTTAGTCTCTCATGTCAGATCAGGAAATGCAGCAAAAAAAAGAAGTCTCACGTCTCTGTTGTGATGTGTAGGATGAAGTGATGAAGAGCTACAAGCAGAAGTGAGATATCTAGATATCTAATCTAACACCATCTAGTGTGATGAAGAGGGTTCTCTAGTTCCCTATTATCTGTTTTTAAATTTTTGTGATTGCCGAAGTAATTTTTAGGTAAAGGGGGAAAGAAGAGCAGCAAGGTGCCTTTATAGGTGTTTCTGGTGCAACATAGGACAAGAGAAAGTTTTCTTGGAATTTAATGGTAGCAGTAGATGAGAGTTTGATAACCTATGAAAGACCTAGAAGGAGAGATGGTGGAGGTGGTAAGACATAGGTGGGCCACTGCCTTCCTGTGCTGCTTGCTGACATGATGACATGAAGGGCTGTTTCTAAAACTGGTTGAGCTTACTTACAGAACGGCTGCACCTGAGTCCAGCTTCCTCATACAACTTGTGTCGCCATGCATTGTTTTCTGGCCATGCCCTTGTGTGGTACATCATGGTTCAGAGTTCCAACAGGACCTGTATGTTAATTTCTGGTAGTTTTAGCTCTTCATTGCCACTTGTTTCTGGGTTTGTCTTTTCATTCCTTTTAGTCACAGTCTTTGCTCTGAGCCACATCAGACTATTGATTCCACCACTGCTCGTGGCCTTGTCTGCTGTGACTTCTCCTGGGAGCCAGGGAAGAAAGAGAAGACCTAGGAAAGGAGTGGGGAAATGGGAAAGTGGGCAGAAAAGAGAAGCAGATCTCATGACATTTTTTTTCTTACAGCATATGGCCCTTCACAGTCTCCATGCACTATAGCCTGTCTCTTGTGGGCTGTATTTCAGAGAAGGATTTTTCAAATGGTCTGTTAATAAACCCTGACTGAGTCACAAAAATATGTTGTAGCTCTCTAAACCTGGCAAAATAGGGGTTTTGTTGTGTGTATGATGGACAGCCTGGTGGGATCACATGTGACCAGCCCTGCTCATGGCACAGGCTGAGAAGGACAGCGGAGAGGGCCTGATCCTGCCCATGGCACAAGGTAAAGAGGAATGGACTAAAATGGGCCCAGTCTATGTCAGACCAAGGGTTTTATATTTTAACATTTACAGGAATTTCTCTTGGCCAACCAAAACAAAACAAAAGGGAAACCAAAACAAATAGTGTATTGCTTTCTGTGGATGTCAATGGACTAGTTCCCCTGATGTCACAGAGAAGCTGATGAATAAAGCTGCAAAGTCTGAAGGATTTGTGCTTGACTTCTATGCATGCTGCACGCATCTGTGTGCCCAATGTCAACTGAGACGTGCCTGACACTATATTTTCTGGATTAAGGATTAGTGATACCAGGTTATAGGTACAAAAAAACCCCAGTGAAATATGAGTCCTTAGGGTAGAAAAGAATTAGAGGCAATTGGCATAGAGATTGCTATCTTTCTTTTCCCGCTGCAGGATATACAGCCTTAATTTTAGGGTCTCTTTTGTAGTTTGTAGGCAATCTACATTAAAAGCTGACAATGAATGTACTTTAGTGCTGAGGGCTAAGTACGATGCTAGATAGTGGGGGGGGGGGGGGGGGGGGGTGTGGGGGATTTGGANAGCAGCACTGCAGAAAGGGACCTGGGGGCCCTGGTTGATGGCAAGCTGAATGTGAGTCAGCAGCTCCCTGGCAGCCAGGAGGGCCAACATCCTGGGGGACACAGCATCGCCAGCTGGGTGAGGGAGGGGATTGTCCTGCTCTGCTCTGCACCGGGGCAGCCTCACCTTGAATATTCTGGCCAGTTTTGGGTGCCACAGTATAAGAAAGATACAAAGCTATTAGAGAGCATCCAAAGGAGGGCCACGAGGAAGGTGAAGGAGTGGCTGAGGTCACTTGGTTGGATCAGCCTGGAGGAGACTGAGGGGACACTTCATTGCAGTTACTAATGAGGGGAAGTAGAGGGGCAGGCACTGATCTCTTCTCTCTTGTGACCAGTGACAGGACTTGAGGAAACAGCATGAAGCTGCATCAGGGGAGGTTTAAGGTTGTATATTAGGAAAAGATTTTTCACCCAGAAGGTGGCTGAGCACTGGAGCAGGCTCCCCAGGGAAGTGGCCACAGCACCAAGCCTGGCAGAGTTCAAGAAGCATTTGGACAGCGCTCTCAGGCACATGGTGTGATTCTTGGGGTTGTCCTGTGCAGGGCCAGGAGTTTGACTTTGATGATCCTTGTGGGTCCCTTCCAACTCAGCACATTCTGTGATTCTAGTAAAAAGATCTGAAACATATGCAGATTTTTTTTTCTATTCTAGTGCATATTATAAAGATTATAACTTGAGTTGGAAAAGAATTTAAAAATCACCTAGTTGCACCCTCCCCTGCTGCTTTGCCTGCCCCTGCAGTGACCAGGGATACTTTCCACTAGAACAGGTTGTTCAAAGTGCCATCCAGCCTGGCCTTTGGCTCTTGTAGGGATGGGGCATCCACAGCTTCTCTGGGTAACCCATTCCATTGTCTCACCACTCTCACAGTAAAGAATTTCTTCCTGATATCTAACCTAAACATACCTTCTTTCAGTTTAAAGCCATTCTCCCTTTTCCTGTTACTCCATACCCTTGTAAAAAGTCTCTCTCCAACTTTTTTGTAGGCCCATTCAGATACTGGAAGGATGCTGTAATCTCTCCTTGGAGTCTTCTCCAGGCTGAACAACTCCTCTCTCAGCCTAGACAGCACCTAAAAACCCCAGAAATGTTTCAGTGTAGCTGTTTTGAAACAAAATTATTTAGAACCTGAGAATTATTGTCAATGTGTAACTTTATTTATTGACGCAGTTCGCCACACACACACAAACACACACTCACACTTTGATCAGAAAGTATGAACTAAAATTACTTTATTTAAAAGTCTGACTCCATTATGTAGTATCTTTACAAAGGCCAGGGACTGGGGGAGAAGGTTGACACCTCTCCCCATCCCATTGGTCAAGACAACTGTCCATTAGCTGCTCATATCTCTAAGAACAGGAATGAAAAACTTTCCTTGGAAACTACAATAACATTGGTTGTGTTTACAGACTAGAGTGTGAGAAAGAACCTAAAACATGAAACTGTGAAACAGAAGAGAAGGCTGAAAAAATCAGGGCGACAATTTATTTCAGTTAATTCACAGTCAGTAGTTAAACCTACTTAGTAGATTTAACTGTGCGATTTTATTAATAATACAAATGTAAATATGATGTAAGAATTTCTTTGCCTGAAAGTTGTTTCCCCGGTAAGCCTCGGGACCTCAGGCATGTAGAGTGTGACATTAATTTATTCGTCCTTTTCTGTTAGCATTAGGAAATAGTGAAATAAAGCATTGATTCTTTGTGATGGTCTGACCACAGCAATGCACTAGATGGCACTGTTGGTTTTAGTTTTACTGCTGCCTCTTCTCAGGAAACTTGTCTTAATTAGCTCCTTTTGAAAACAAACATTCTGTTTCAACAGAGGGTCAGTGTACATTGTTCTGGGCTGCTGCTTTTATATTTATAGTCATGTAATCAATATGTTGGAAGGGTAATTAATTTTTCACTTCAAGCCAATTGTAGATCAAATGCCACTAGAGTTACTGGGTGGAGACAGTTTAATTTTCTTTGAAGCAATGATACTGATTAGCTGTAAAGGGTTTGCAGTGGGTTGCTAGAGATCCAGAAGACCTTTTGCTTTGAAATACTGGCGTTAACTTTAAAGTAACACCATTACTGTGATACAGATTAATGAGTTGTGGCATAATTCTGATAAAGTTCCGCTCATGTACTTGCTATATTTTGTCCTGTCAATTCCTATTTTAAAGCAGCTTTATTTGCTTTGACTATTCCGTTCCTATCAAAGGAATGGTACAAAGTAAGCATTAAGTTGATCAAACTGACTTTCTGCTTTTTATCCCTGTTCTCTCATTATCTGTCTTCGGGGACTCTAGAGGCCCATGGCTAAGGATGAGATGTGACCATCTGTGGTACAGCACACATGAAGGATGGCACGAGAACCTGGGGTACTTCTTGAGATCTCTCCAACCCATGCTTGTCAGACATGCTGATGTCCTGGCCTCCTGTCCTTTTCTCCCATTTTCTAGGGCATCTCTGTCTCTCAGGTTCCTTGGAGATACTTGCTAGCTTTCACTGCTCCTTCAGTGCTTTCAGCCCATCCCCTCGATGCATCCTTGTCCTCTGAGTTGACCTTCCTTGATCATATTTTCATCTGTTCACTCTTTCATGTTCTTCTTTGTCTCTGTTCTTCAACAATCAAGCAAACTGGAATCTCAGCACTCAGCTCTCTATCCCTGTCTTATAACTTTAACACCTTCCTTCTCCTTTCTCTAATCAATAAATGAGCCATTTTCATGGATAGGCTATTGATCACTTCTCTGCCTGTTTGGATTCTTTCTGATCTTGTGTCTTTGCTTTCCATTACATAAAAATTTCACTACAGGCTCTGACTATCCACTCTCTGCTGTCCTCATCTTTGTTGATCTCTTGGCTGACTTTTGATACTTTGATCGTTTAATTGGATTTCATGCTGAGTAAAACCATGGGCACTGTTTAATCTGAAATTAAACTTTTGTTTAGTCTAACATTAAAAAAATAAGGTCAGTTTCAAAACAAAAAATATTTCCATTTCTCTTAAAAAAGCCAGTCTCTTGTATTTTTATGTTTAAATTATTAATTTAATTCAGTCTGGCCTGAGCAAATATTTCTGTCTTTTCAAGTCATACTTTTGAGTGAATCTTATCAATTAATGGAACTATGTTACTGAGCTGTGCTGCAAATGTCTCTGATTTCTGCTGGAACCAAAAGTAGCCCTCAATATAGATGGACACAGCCATCAGATATTGAGACTTGTCAGAATTTTAACCTTTTCAGGAAGACAAAACATCATAATTAGGAAAATGATCAGCAGAGGTTAGGGTCCACACCATTACATTTTCTGTCAGAAATTACTATTGTGACTAATAAAGGCAGGTCTGCAGTTAGAGCAGCAGACTGTTCTGTAGACTGTAGCCTATAGTTGTTTGTAAGATATTAGATTAAGATCATGAAATTTATTCTAGTTTTGAGACAAACTAGAGATGGATATATGCAGCATACAAGAAGACTGAAAACTCAATTATCATAACCACAAGAACTGAAAAGAAAAATCTGTGCTGTCTTCCTGTCTGCCGGTTCTACAGGATCCATTTTTCCAGTGATCTTAGTCACAGTGCTTCAGAGTAGTACTTTTGTCAAATCTGACCATTTTGGGGGCGGTGGGGTGTCAGAAGAACGTATCCCAATGTATTTAAAGTAGAGGGAGCTGATGTTCACTGCGTGTGCCTGTGAGTTTTTACTGCTATGCCAGTCTTTGTACAGAATATGCCATTAACAGTGTGAGTGTAAGCACTGCTGAAGAAACAACTTCTCTCAGGAGTTTGAGAGAACTTCATCCCTTGTCCACTGGCTGCAGCCTCACAGAGCTCTCTGTCAGTGTCAGTGGCCTCAGAGAGCACTTGCTAGAAGGAGACGCATCCCAGGGCCCTTGGGAATTTTTTTCCATGCATCAGGTTTGACATGAGAAAGAGAGTGTTGGTATGACATTGCAGACGTGGAGCCTCAGTGCGTCTCCTCCCTTACCTACCCAAGTCTAATGTTTCCATCTTTCCAAATATCATAACTTCCTATTTCACCATGAACAATATCTCTATTGTGCTCTTAGCTTTGCTCTGCTTCCCAAATCTGGCCTGTTTGCTGCCTGACCCATCCATGAATAAGTGCTCAAAAATTTCTTTTTGTACAGCTCCTTTTTTAGAAGCCAGAGATCTCTCATTCTTTGGTATTGCCTGGCTGGATTATGCAAGTTATTCAAAGTTAATAGATGAAAGTTAGTTAGAATAGAGACAAAAGAAGTGTGAAACCACTAAATACATATGTATTCAAAAATATGTATTATGTAAAATAAATGCAATATTCTTTTAATGCAGGCTAAGGGATGAAGGATTAGGGTTCCAACTAACTTGAGTTTCTGCTCCTGGCTTTGCTGTAGCTCCTTGGTTAAAAGTTGTCCTCCTGAGGCAGCTTTCCTGACTGCAGTGGTTCAACTAAGGTAATCACAAAAGAATGAGTTAGGGGAGGGACATCATCTCAAAACAAAAGTAGGATGTAGACTTATAAAAAAGAGGACTCAGTGTATTGCAGACCCATCTAACTTGTATGATCAGAGAGATACTCAAGCAAGTTATTTATTTGCCTTGTTTGCACCTAGAGCCACATTTCTCAATCTGTTTGTGGAAAAAAACCTCTAAGCGTGTAATGTGCTGTAGTACGTTGTTTGTCCAGGAAACTTGGGTCATATTATTGGTGACTTAATTTAGCCATGAGCAACTCAGCTGCTGACCTAATCACTCCATAAAGTGGTACATTTTGAGAGTACCAAGTTTATCTTTGGCACCACACTTTAGAAGTAAAGAAATAAAGATAGGCTGGGAAGAACCAGCAAGAAGAAACCTAGTATGTTGAGAAAATAAAGGCTATGACTAAGGGATGAAAAGAACTTTTTAATCTGAGAAGAAAAGAAATTAGGATGGGGCATCTTTGCTTAAATTTTTTCTATAGATAACCTGACAGTTGTTTGTTGGCTATGTAGCCAGTGTTGAGGCAAAAAGGATATGGGTCTCATCACGAGTGAGAAAGATTTAGAAAAGAAATCCAGGAGAACTTTTTGCACTCTACAAATAATGAAACCTTGAAATCCTTGTAGCTTATACAAGTGAGTTAAAAAAAAAAAAAAATTAGACAAATGTTTGCCAAGGCAGCTTAAGTGTGTTCACCCTACCTTAGTGACATGGGTTGGACGAAATAATCTCCTGACATGTCTTCCAGCCCTGTATTTCTGTGCAGGTGTTTTGAAATGTATTTATGAAAAACACTCTATCCAAACTAGGTATTAGTATTCATTATAATAAAGGAAAATTCATATTTCCAAAGTTGGTTCTTTCTGCTAACTCTCTGGTCAGCTTTCCTCCTCAGGCCTTGGCAACTAGGCATTATCATAGCAGGCTGAAATTTTCATTAGCTGTTTAATCAGAGGAGTGTTTGATTAGAAGCGTCATGAAAGGAAACAAAGAGACTTTTATGATGACACTTCTACAGTTTTCAGTATTTCCTAATCACAAATAATTTTGCTAATAATTTCCTTAACAAGTCTTCCTAAGAGTGATTGATTTTTGAGCTGTATGCTGTGGTCTGCATTACTGGTTAATACCTTCATGTTGAACAGTGTACTGATGTTAGCTGATTGCAGAGGTAAGGTGGATTTGATGCTTTTTTAACAGCTTTTTATCAGTTTTCCCTTGTGCTGAGTTAGAAATGATTGTAGGCTGAGGAACATCTCTCATATTCTTTAAGTGTGTCTTGGCTCTGTGGGACGATGGGATATATATGCAGTCTGTACCTAAAGAAAACCCACTGCACAACGTAAGTGTCTGCATTTGTGGATACTGTTCATGTACATGAAAAACACAGCACTGGCACTGCAAAACATAGATAAGCCAAAGCAGCAGCCCTCCTTGTTTAGATCCCCTGTATCTGAGAGCTTACTGCTCAGCTCTGCTTTACTACTGAACAGAAGTTCCCTTGCACCTGTGCAAATCTGTCGCTTTATGCTCAGATATTTGGGACTTACAGTACATCTGGGAAGTGAAAAAATGCTGGGAAGTGTTTCAGATCTTGCAGTTGAGCATTTCAAACAGATGGCTTTTTTCCAGAGAGAGCTCTTCCAGCTTTTAAAATCACTCCTCATAAAATTTGACCTAGCTATTTAGGGGTATTAGTAAGAGTGGGGAGTAGTGGCATTAAACTTGTAGAAAATAGTGTTGGGTACCTTGAGCAGTAAAATCCTTTGATCTTCTTGCAGTCTCTAATTTCCTGATTGTGGCTGAATGTAGGAATGATGGACAATGTTTCTATATTCTCATTCAGGTGATAAAGGAGGTTTGGTGGGTTGGTTTTTGTTGGTTTTTTTTTCACTGAAATGAAACCTTCTTGATTTGAATTCAGGTTGAAAATACCAGAGTGTTGATCCTGTATGTTGTACTTTATGAATGAGTCATGAATCTGTTTTATACTATCTGCTTGGCAGACTAGTGCAGTAGAGGGAAGTACAATATGAAAAAATATGATCTAAACCAAGCATTTCATTAAGCAAAGACATTTGGTATTGGCTTTTTAGTACGGGCCATTAACCTTCATGGACGATACTTTCCCTACTACTATTTTACCACCATTCACTGTTTTATGCAGTAAAATATAGAACTGCATAAATTTTATGCTCCATACTATAAGGACTTTGGAAGGGGAGTCTTGGGAGAAGTGCTGTGTCAATAATGATTTGTTCATCACGGTAGTAATAATATAAACATATTGTTCATCATCATCCAGACCTTATCATCCTATTTAGAATCATCTATAGAGAATAATATTGGGTAGGTATCTGTACACAGAACCTCCATGTGATGATGCCTTCTTGGTAGTGTGAAGATACCAGAAGCAGGAACCAGAACAAAATATTTGGTAAATCAGTTTTGGCAGACACATGAACCCTCAAGTACTGCAGAGAAATGTAGTCTCTGCCAAATAACCCAAAATCAGTTTCCCTTGAATCAAACTCAGGTTTCAGAAGACATAAAACTTGTTTCAAGATGCCCGGAATGGCTAATAGAAACAAATGCTCTTCATTTATCCAAATGAATTGGCAGATGCATTTTGAAGCTCCTAGATATATGGCATAGATTTAAACATATTTTAAAATAATTTACTTTATATTTTTGTAATGGTCTTAAGAAAACCCTGCTGATACAAATTAATAATAATATTCCTAGCAACTGTATTTTATCAATGTTGTTGCAGATGTACAGGTATTTTTTCAGGATATTTTTGAATATCTTTAATATTCATAAAAAGAAGTAGAAATAGTTCTTACATAGATGTCATTTGTGTACCTGCGTTTCATACAGCAGCCCAGGTTACATCTTTCAATGTGGTGAGTTTGTTTTCATCACTTCAGTGACATGATTCATGGGAACTGCATGGGCCTGACAATTTTTTACCCTCTGCCCATCTGATTCAGAGCTACTGTTCAAAAATTCTGACTATAGCTGCAATAATTTGTTCAGCAGTTCAAAAGTATATGGAGGACACAGCAGTGCTGGAGCTTTTTCACAATTATTGATCTATTGACCTTTGAGAGAAATGTTTAAATACTGTTGTAGTTCTTGTGGCCAGATGGCAGATATACTCAGGCATGGCTGATGATTTAATAGACCAGGTAATTTCAATTGATACCTTTCCAGTAGCTGACAATGAATGAAGAAGTTATTAATTTAATTACATTTCTCTACAAAATATAAAAGTCACACTGTGAAAGTGTTTTTAACTTCTGATGATGGTTGTCATTCCTGTAGCAGTCTTTTCTTCCAAGGTTTGCTTAAAGAAACTGATAACATGCAATTGGAGTTGGATGTGACTCACTCCATGTTATGTTCCACTTGCTGACGAGGCTGTATGTATTGTCACATCTTCCCATATGTTTGCTATCAATTCCCTGTCATGAGCTCCAACAGGCTGCAGCTCCGCTGTCTTTCTTAAATTGCCTTTATTTTATATTGAGCCGCACAAGATAGAGACTATACCACTGTTATCTGGAGGCTTTTTTTCCTTCCTAATTAATTTTCAAACTCTATTTTTAGGATTTGCGTTCAGTTTTGTCACACTTGCAAAGCATGCCAACTGCCCCAGTGAGCTGCAGCTTCCTGGCAGCTGAGGTGTCCATGTTTGGTCATGCAACCTAAAGTTTTTGGATAGCATTTTTCACATCCTAAAGGGGAATATTCAACTCATTTGTGCTAGAGAGGGTCTCAGTGTGTGCTTGATAATTAGAACCTGGCAAGTGTTAATGCATGGTGTGTATAGAAATGCAGAGAGCCTCAGAGGCCTGAGCAAGGATGACTTCCCTGTTAAATTTTAATGAATGTAAGAAAATGTTTGGCAGATAGTGATGAATGTCCAAACAGCACTGGGTTGCATTAAAGTACTTAACACTGAAACAGAAAAGCACACGGAAACCGGAGGGTCTCCCTGGGCTGAATATGGCAAGAGTTTACCTTCTGCTGAGAGTCTCTCCCCAGGCATTATGCATAGGGAGGAGGCTGCTGGCTCTTGAAAGGAAAGCACCAAAATTAATAGTAACAGCAGCCAGGGAAGCAGACTTTCTTACAAAACAGAAATTTTGTCTCTTCTCTCCCCCAGGAGATCATGGAGTGGCTACAAATGCTTAACTTTAATCAGAAAGACTCTTTATGCATCCTCACAGGAAGTAAATGCACCTATAGTGTTAGCTGACAGACGGGAATTGCAAAAGGAAAATTCAGGTTTAGTGTTAGAGTACAGTTCTGGGGAGAGAGACTGATTTCCACTGGGCTGGTGTCTGTTGAGTCAATGAAGCTGTTCTGAGTTCTCCCTGCTGTCTGTGAGATCACAATTTCTTGTAAATGTTTTTACTATTCAGCTTGGCACAATCCTAAGATTTCCTGTGTTTTCCTTTCATGCTCGGAATACTCAGTTCATGACCTGTTTGTTAAAAAGAATGGAAATTGGAATTTTCAGGAATAGATGTTTTGCTTAGTGAATAAAAAACCTATTATGATTTCTATTTCATTTATCTTCTCTGACCTTTTCCTCTGATATAGTATTACGGCTGAATCCCAGAAATGAAATTTCTGAAGGGAGAGTTTCATCTTTAGGTATAAAATGATTTTCAGGCCCTTTTGCAGTTTCTCACCTGTGCTGGTTTTGCCACTGCAACCTCATAATTTATTTACATAAAGCATGTATGTCTCTTCCTCATGACTGATTTTAATACCACAGACAGAAAATTAGCAATATGCTAGGCCTTAGCAACCCAGTGGTACTGTGTACCATTGTCCTTTGTTTTGGAAACCTTTGATATTGTTGGATGTATTAAAAATCTTCCTTAATAGAGGCAAGTTACTCTCAATGGATTTAAAATCTTCCTAAATAGAGGCACATGACACTCAGTGGTTGAGTTAATAGTGCACTCAAAAAGTCGGTGTGAAATCAACAGGAAAATTTCTGTGGGGTGAAGATACCCCTCCCTATTCCTCAATCTCTTGGCTTTTGTGTTGGGTATCTGTTGCACAATGTTTTGACCATGGCCCCCATCCACTGTTAATATTCCTGCAGTGGGGAGCCTGCCAGTGTAAGTAAGCTGCAGATCTGCTGCAGTGTGTACCTGCTATAATCAAAATTACTAGGATGAAAAACTGAGCATGGGAAGCTTGTGATTCTGTTGACCCTTTCAAAAATGCAATATATAGCATCCCTGAGAAATCATGAGAAGTAATCAGAGGAATGTGTTACAAATCTGGTATTTAAGTTCAGATCATCATTTGACTGTGTGATACGCTGGTTTAGATTGAAGTCCCTGGTATTAATAGCAGACTGCGTTAAAACCTTGGAGATTTTTTACTGACTTTTCAGGGAAAACCTGAAAGTTTATTGGAAAGTAAACTAAATATAAATAATAAGAATAAAAAATGGATTGGTCTTGTGACCTAACAGAATGTTTTCATTCTTAGCTACTAATTTCAATATCGTTTTCACAGAATAAAAGATATTTAGGGTTGGAAGGGACCTCTGGAGATCATTAAGCCTGAATTTCCTGAAATATACTTTTGAGTGAAACTGAGCATATATATTTTCTGTTTAAGAAGTGAATGTGTCTGGAGAAAATGTGTTTTGATGTTGGATTTTCCTGCTATATTGAAATGGCATGAGCACACAAATGCTGTTTTTAATCAGTTAAGATCACAGAATTAACTAGGTTGGAGATCTTTGAGATTACCAAGTCTAACCTGTGATCTACACCACTTTGTCAACTAGACCATGGCACTGAGTGCCACATACATTCTTTTCTAAAAAACTTCCAGGGACAGTGACTCCACCACCTTCCTGGGCAGCCCATTCCAATGGGAATGGCTCAGTCATCCTTTCTGTGAAGAACTTCTTCCAACCTAAACCTGCTGTGTCCTGGCTTAAGACTTGTCCTCTTGTCCTGTCTCTGGCTGCCTGGGAGAAGAGGCTGACCCCTACCTGGCTGATGCCTCCTTTCAGGTGGTTGTAGAGAGCAATAAGGTCTCCCCTGAGCCTTCTCTTCTCCAGGCTAAATAACCCCAGCTCCCTCAGCCACTCCTCACAGGACTTGTATTCAAGATCCTCCACCAGCCTTGTTGCCCTTCTCTGGACATACTTCAACATCTCAACATCCTTCCTAAATAGGGGGGCCCAGAATTATGGGACACAGCACTCAAGGTGTGGTCTCACCAGTGCTGAGTGCAGGAAAGAACTTTCCTAGTCCTGCTGGCCACACTATTGCTGATCCAACCCAGGATGCCACTGGCCTTCTTGGCCACCTGGGCACACATGGGCTCACGTTCAGTCTGCTGTCAATGAGATGACGAGCACTGAAATATTTTTGAGTGAGGTAAATACAAAATGAGTCCAGAGACACTGGAGAAATAAGCTTGTAGGGTAAAACTTAGACTGGCACAGGACAGTGTGTATTGCAGTGTTTGTGGGGTACCCACTCAAAATACTCTTCCCAAAAGGAAACCTGTGAATTCAGTAGGAGACATCTCATGGAACTGGGAGGAAATGTGTGGAAGAAGGGTGGGGCTGGCTCCTCTTTCTCCAGAAGAGCCCCGTGGATTTTTCTTTTCAGGTGTCACAGATACAAAACATCTTGCAAACATTAAACATGGGATGGATGACCCTGAGGGACACAGATTCAGGTACTTTAAATTTCTTGTGGATCATGACTGATTAGGGACTTGGATACCAAACACAAGTGCAGACATCCTTCTTGGGCCATGCAGGTACTCCTTATGATAGTTAAATCCCAACTCTAAGTGCATCAAGGATTGTATGGGTACAGCCTGTGGTTAGGCAAAGGCCTTCCTATTCACACAAATGATGTCACAGTTGTTGACGACAAATATTCGGCATCTTTCTCTGACATATTAATGGCTAGGAGGCTGATTTATTGGTGCACTCTGTATTTTTAGGTTTCTGAGTTTTTTCCGCCATCTCCCACAGTTCCACAGGTTGCTCTTCCCGTGTTACTCAGAAAAAGCATACAGACAGACTTGTCAGTTTAACAGTCAATGTGAACAGTAATAAGAGCAATAGGAGCCTAAAGTATTACAATAATTCATTTTAATAACATGTTTATTCAGTCATAACAACAACTATAAACATAAGTACCATTCAGCTCTTTGCAGATATATGAACTTACTAACATCAAATCTTTACCAGAATCACATATTCTTACAGGTGTCCCAGACACAACATTAGTTTTATTAAGCAAAAGTTCATAAATAGTAAAAAATGTCCTCTGTTTCACATTGCAGCGTTCCTCAAGCATGTACGTACAAGTCTGGAGTAACTTCTCCAAATCTATGTGTCATAAACTTCCTTAGCTGTTTTAACAACCATAGAGATGATTTTTTTTTGCCTGCAGCAAAGCTTTTTGTCCTTGAGCAATCTACAATTAGTATCACTCTCAGCAGACATGAAAGTTCACTTCTGTAATGAAAGTGGTGATGAAACACAATACAATATTATCTGCTCATAGCTTGCCTACACACTCTGCCCTCATTATAAATCTTTCAGTTATAACACAGTCTCCCATGAACAATATATCTCCCTTCTATCAGTTTTTTATCTGCATCACCTCTCTTTGAAAGTATTAAAATGGTTTGCCTGCAGCAATGGAGATATTATACTTACGGTGGAGTGTGTTTACAGTCAGTTCTTTTCTTTTTTAATATTTACACACTATTTCTTAAGGTTGCTACAGTTCATGAATCATGTACATTGACATACATTTTCTGAAATGTTCACAGTGCAGTATTTTGTGGCCTAACCAAACTTTGTAAATGTCATTAAAAATAAACTTTTTTTTTAATATAAAAATAGAATACTTTATGTGTTTACACCAGCAAACCCAGTTCTATCCTATTCTAAACAAACTATACAGTAGTATGCACAGAATTCCACAGGAACAGAAATGACATTTGATGTTTGCCCTAAAGTTATAGTACTCTTCCCTAATGAATAGAAGCTTTATTTACTATCTCTTTTCAAAATTGTTCCTCTGGTCATAACTTAGCATTAAAAGTGGATAATTCACTGGGTTGTGTGATCCAAGAAGAGAGTAAAGAGGGCCTAAAGCCATTTCTTCTTTTGATCTTCTTGAGTAGTCTTCTCTGCTCTTCAGGGCTGGTATGAAGAAGTTACTGATATTCCTGCTATGGTGGTGTCTTTTTAGGTCAGAGCTGCCTGCAACACCTCCGCTCCTTACTCACGTCAGTAGCTCCGCCCAAGGGTAGGTGGCCAAGCTTCTGCTGCTCACCAGGTGACTCACCAGACTCACCAGCCTTCAAGTTTTAATTCTCAGAGTGATTCATTGCTTATTGAAAGAAATGGAGGCTTTTAATTTTTCAGCAAAAGATGTGTTGCTATAGACTGTTTAACTCAAAGAAATGGTTGCATATTGGAATAACGTTGACACTAGGACTGCTTTAAGCTAGATGATTTTCCCTTTGTTTTTTGTACCGTCTGACTATACCAGAGAACTAGCAAGACACAGAATCATAGACTGGCCCAGGTTGGAAGGGACCTTGCAGATCATAAAGTTCCAGCCCCTCTGCTGTGGATACATTGATGAATAGTGAAAATTCCAGGGATGGGGCATCCACAACTTCCCTGTACAACCTGTTCCAGTGTCACCACCCTCACACTAAAGAATTTTTCCCCAATATCTAATTTAAATCTACTGTCTTTCAGCTTAAACTCATTCCCTCTTGTCCTATCACTTCATGCCTTTATAAATAGTCTTGTTCCATCTTTCCTGCAAGTTCCCTTCAGGTACTGGAAGGCCACAATTAGGTCATCTAAAGCCTTCTCTCTTCCAGGCTGAACAATCCCAATTCTCCCAGCCTTTCCCCACTGGTGAAGTGCTCCAACTCTCTAATCATCATGGCTGATGATTGATGTCCTTCCTGTGATGGGGCCCCAGGGCTGGATGCAGCACTGCAGGTGGGGTCTCACCAGAGTGGAGCAGTGGGGTAGAATCCCCTCCCTTGAGCAGCTGCCACACTGCTCTTGATGCAGCCCAGGATACCATTGGCTTTTTGGGCTGGGAGGGCACTTTGCCTGCTCATGTCCAGCCTCTCATGTCCTCCCTCCCAAGTCCTTCTTGGCAGGGCTGCTCTGGATCTGTTCATCCCCCCAGCCTTCTCTTGATACCGGGGTTGCCCTGACCCAGCTGCAGCACCTTGCACTTGGTCCTGTTAAAACTCATGGTATTTCCACCAGCCCACTTCTTGAGCTTGTCCAGGTCCCTTGGGATGGCATCCCGTCCTTCAGGTGTGTCACCTGCACCACTCAGCTTGGTGTCATCTGCAAATTTGCTGAGGGTGCACTTGAGCCCTTTGTCTATGTCATTAATGAAGATATTAAACAACGCTGGTCCCAAGGCTGACACCTGAGGGACACCACTTGTCACTGATGGCCATCAAGACTCTCAGCCATTGACCACTACCCTCTCATGTGACTGTCCAAAAAACTTCTTATCCAACACTCTACCCATCAAATCCATCTTTCTCCAGTTTAGAGACATTAGGACACTGTGGGGAGCCATGGCAAAAGCTTTAGAGAAGCCTAGATAAATGACATCTGTACACCTCCCCTTTTCCACTGGTGTAGTCACTCCATCATAGAAGGCCACTAGGCTGGTCAGGCAGGACTTGCTCTTGGAGAAGGTGTGCTGGTGTCTTGAATTCTGGTGAAGGACCGCCCTGTCCTTCACATGCTTCTAGGATCTGTGTTCCAAGACCTTCCGAGGCACAGAGGTGAGGCTGACAGGTTGGTGGTTCCCAGGGTTGTTCTTCGGTCTCTTCTTGAAGATAGGTACACTGTTGCCCTTTTTCCAGTCAACTGGGACTTTCCCTGACTGCCATGACTTTTTGAGTATCATGGAGAACAGCTTGGCAACTGCATCAGCCGGTTCCTTCAGAACTGTGGGATACATTTCATCAGGTCCCATAGACTTGTGCACATACAGGCTCCCTGGGTCTTTGAACCTGGTCTTTGCTTACAGTGGGAGGGGCTTTGCTCTCCCAGTCCTCATCCTGTTGTCCATCCGTTCAAGAGGTGTGGGAAGAGATGCTGTCATTGAAGACTGAGGAGAGGAAGTTACATACCTCAGACTTCTCCTCATCCATCAGCATTGTTTAACAGAGGGGGCACACCTTCTTTGGCCTTACTTTTCCGATTAACGTACCTGTAGAAGCCCTTACTGTTATTCTTTGCATCCCTTGCCAGGCTCAGTTCCAGTTTTGTCTTGGCCTTCCTCACCTCATACTTTTCTATACTTATTTTACTGCACGCTGTTTCTTGATTTTGATTTCTGTTAAGACACCATGAGGCTGGCTATCTTGGCTGCCTAGGTTCTTAGAAACCTTGTTGATGTAGTTCAAAAATCCAAAATTTGCCCCACATGGAATGAAAATACATTTTAAACTCTTGTAATTCTCATTGCATTTCTTGGCCTTTTCTGTGAAAACCATTTCTGCACTGCTCGTTATCCTAAAGTACATGCATGGTAACAGTCCTTCCAGCCATACTGATTGATTTTCTACTTTCATGGTATTAATGATGAATCTTTGTTCTCGGGTCTGAGCACACATTAATGACAGTTTGTTGGAACTAGCTCTGGATGGTAGCACAATATATTTCCATTTGGTAAATTGATGGTGTTGTCCAAATACTTGGAAATTACTGTGATGGTTTAGGGAATCCTGTATCTTTAAACAATATAATATTGTGTCCTTTTACTAGTGCAACTTGGGCAACAACATAAACATGTGCAACAGTGTTCTCACAAAGACCAGGCAGTAAAAACTAGTGGACAAAATGTTTTGATTTTTGTTCATACAACTAATAATGGATTTTCCTTAACTTCAGACATACCCGTCATGTGTCAACATCCGCATTTGTGTTGTCTTGTGATGACAGAAGAGAAGGATAGGGAGCAATGCACTTCACATTGACATAAGTAGCATTGACATGAACATAGTGTTCCCCAATAAAAGTGGAGAAGATTGTTGATATTTTTGAAACAAGTTCAGAAAATGCTGGACGCATCTCAGGTTTTGGATGCCAGCACTTCAGCATGACTTCGTACCTGCCATTCAAATAAAAGAAGTGTTCAGTTATGAAATCACATAAAAAGAAAAAAAACCCAACTTTGACTTTCCTCCCACAGTCTCAATAATTGTAGTGCCAGAAACATCTGTATTTCCAGAAGCCTTTGCAAACTATTTACTTACAGTGGATCAGGGCAGTATTCAGGTTGCAGCAGCCTTCTTCCTTGTAGTAAGTAAACAGTTATATCAAAAGAATTTACATCAGGATAAGGTGGTGCCCCTCGTGTCATAAGTTCCCATAACAATACACCAAAGGACCACTAAGAAAACAAATAAATAAATCAGAAGTTAAAGGGTTGGAGGGCTTTACATTCCTGTTTTAGAAGATGGTTTGACAGATTTAAGCATTCAACTGCATGGATTTTCCCTTTGAAAAGTTGTTTTACTGCATTCAGCTTTCTTTTAAGTGGGCTAATAAATGCTGTAGGGACTTGAAAAGCCACTTAAATAAGAGCCAGAGAATCTCATCCAAGTAAATGAAAGAAAATATAAGCCTATAGGTCTGCTACTTTGCTGGTATAAATTGGCAGACCTCTTTTGAGGTTAATGGAGCTCTGCCAGTTTACATGAACTGATGATCTGACTAACCGTGTAAATACCTGTTGAAGACAATATACATGGTGAAAATTCTACACATCAAATGTCAGTCTGAATCTGGATTGAATGGAGAGCTATTTGAAAATACAAAGCAATCCAGCTGACTGACTTCATTGTAATAATTTTTTCTTCATAAATGGCCAGGTAATACTTGAGATTGCTGTAGGCAGCCGGTAAGTATTTATAAAGCAAATAAAGTATTTTGGCGAACTTTTACGAGTCTCCAAGTTAACCTGTTCTGTCAAGCTTTCCAGAGCCCCTCCTATAGCAGGGTTCAGATCCAACCTGGCTTCTTGGAATGACCTTAGTTTCCCTTGGAACAGGGTTAAACTCCTAATTCTTTCCCGAGCAGTAAGATATAATCAGGTCAACAACTTCTTGCTTTGTGATTGGGACAAATACACTTTTTGGAGGTAGAAAGACTCCTTTATTCTTATGTGAACGAAAGCTAGATTCAAATATGATTTTTGATTTGGAGTTGTTCCATTAATTAAATACTAGAAAGATGCCTCAGGCAATATAAAAGAAATAAATAGGTGATAAAAATATGTTTGTACATTACCACATCTGACTTTGTTGTGAACTTCTGAGTTTGTAAACTTTCTAAAGCCATCCATTTCACTGGCAGTTTAGCTCCTGTTTTATTGTGCACACTGTAGTATTCTTTATCATAGACATCTCTAGCAAGACCAAAATCAGCAACCTTGACAGTGAATTTTTCATCCAACCTAGAGAAATGATAAAAGGTATTATTTGCAAGTGAGCAGGCAAGATTTACCTTGCTGGTGAATTATAATGACTGACTTGCATTTTTGAGACTGTGACTTTGGATAGCAGTACTTTATTTGGGATCTATGAACTAATGTAACATTGAAACAAAAGTGCAGCAAAGTATATTTGACACCCATTTAACACAGTGAATGAACTCAGGAAATGACTGATATTGTTTTGATAATATAATTTGAATTACAGTTATTTTAAAACAATTGCTATGTATAAAAAGATTTTTGCTAATAGCCTGTATATCCTGATTGAGTTCTACATCATTTCTTCCACAGCTGTTTTTCCTTCTGTGTCCTTAAAACCTGCTCATTTTTATTTCCAGGTCAATGCATCACCTTTCCTACTTACTCTCAGTTTTGAGAAGGAGGGACCCATCGTTATCTCAGTGACTGCCTTTATATAATAATGTAGTCGTGTAGTTAGGAATGAGTCTGGTGTCTGTCGTGCGGGAAAATGATGGGGGAAAAACCTAAAGTTCTGTTGGGGTTACAGCTCAGCCATGCCAGAAGACCTCCTTAGCTTTGCTTCTCCTTAGCTTGGTATTTGTCCTGATAAGTGGTATCGTTGTCACAAACAGACAGTGGGGGTGTTGACATTTTCAAGCCTATCCTTCTTTACACGTACAGACCTAGTCCCAGCAAGCGCTTCCTTTTGGGCCTCTTTACAGCATCACACAGCCACCGAATGGATGTGGTTGGAAGGGGTCCCTGAAGACCATTTAGTTCACCACTATCTCCCCTGCTCAAAGCAGGGTCTGCTACTGCAGGTTGCTCAGAACCATGATCAGGTGGGTTTTGAATATCTGCAAGGATAAGGACTCCACTAACTCTCTGGCAACCTGGGCCAGTGTTCAGTCATCTGCACAGTAAAAGCATTACTACGTTTAAATGCAATTTTCTCTATTTCAGTTTGTGTCCGCTGCCTCTTGGCATGTCCTTGGGCACCACTTAGAAGAATATGGCTTCCTCTTCTTTAATCCACCATATTTATACATATTTATAAGATCCCCTTGAACCCTCTCTAGGCTAAATGATCCTGTCTCTCTCAGTGTCTACACATGGTATTTTCCTTGAATTTCTGAGGTTTCTGTTTGGACAGCTCTGGTCTGTTGAAGTCCCCGTGCATGTGACAGAGCCATCTGCTGTATTTACTGATGTTGTAACTTAATCTGATAAAGGGAGTAGGAGGGAACTTTGATGGGTCAACAGAAAACAGTTTATGCCATAGCAGGTTCCTACACCTCTTCCAGGATAGTGGAATAGAGTTAAGAGTCCCTGAGGACTACATTTGCCTGCTGGCTTCCTTTCTGATAGACATCATCACTGTAGCAGGGTCTGTTTTGAGTGTTGGATTGCACATGGCCACTGGGGAAAGTGGGTGTTGTGGCAGAAGCTCTCCAGGCTCTGAAATGCTGATCCCTATAGAAGTACAAAAGCAGTCATTCAGTGGTCATGTGAGACACCCTGAGAGCTGTTCCTTCCTCATCCAAGGAAGAGACAGTAGGCCAAGGGGAATGTCCTGTTGCCACTATTTGGACTTTGATTAGATGAACCGGGTCTTTCATTCAGTAACCCAATGCATTTCTTCTTAGGAAACCTGAAAATCTGCTTGTGGCTTTTTTCATCCCTTAAAAAAACAATACCCATAAGAAAATGTTCTTTTTCAGAGGCTGTTCAGCTGCACAGGTGTGCACCCTTGAAAAAAGGGGATGTCACAGGTTAATGACCTTTTTGCAGCCAGAGTACCAGTTTATGGTGTGCTAAAAATAAACTTTAATTTAAGGCTGTGCCTCATTAATTCACAACATCAGTGATAAATCAGCATAATCATATTGGCAATTCCTATATCAGTTTGTCTTTGTGGGAACTGAACTGTCTGGCTTCCCAGACACTAGTAAGATTCTTTGAATGTTAATTTGTGTGCCTAGTTGAGCCAAAGTAAGCTCATAGTTGTGTAATGAAAGACTACTGTCAAGAGGTCTCATGGGTGTTTCTTTGTGCTCCTCTTTTTCTCACAAAGTTCCCTGGTGCTCTCCTCCCTCCTGGTTAGGTGTGGCAGCAGAGACATGTTGCTTCTGAAGAGGCTGGGTGGAAGCACAGCAAGTTGAGGCAACAGCAGTTTAACTTCCCTTAGGAGATGCCTTTTAAACTCTAACCAATGATTTTGAGAGGCTACACTTTCACCTCAGCTTTCTTATTTCTCACACTCAAAAAAAGCTTATGTGTAAGAAATGAGCCCTTAGCAAGATGAGTAACTCATCAGTGTACAAACATCAGCATAATTGCAGAGCAATGAAAAAATCACCATCTTTTGACTAAAAAATGGCAGAATTCTGGACACCTCAGTTTATCTCATCTCATTGTTATGCACAGAAGAATGTGGTAACATGGCTGAAAGTAGATGTTTGTACTTACATACAGTTTCTTGCTGCCAAATCTCTATGGACAAACTTTTTACTTGCAAGGTATTTCATTCCTTTTGCGACCTGAAGACCAAATCCAATTAAATCTTTTACTGTTGGATTCTGCAAAATACAAACATTTATTATAAAATAAATGTAGACGCTTTCATAAAACAAGAATCAGACTGCTTAATGCTGGGACTCTTCAGGTTTTACACACCTCTCCTGCCACTAGAATGATCAAGAAACGTTGGTGCTTGTAGTGAAACTGGTTTAAGTTTAGGTCAACTTCTTACCCCCAGTGAGAAAAAACACTATAAGAAAATGAAAGAGCTGACAGTGTCCAGAAGAGTAGAGTTTGCAGCATAAGCAGCATAACCTGGCCTGGGAAGTGGAACAGTATGCTGAAACCTCAGCATCACAGATGATACACAAAATTCACTTAGGCAGACTTGAGTGATAGCATGTAACTCAGTAAAAGGTACTAACTATGAACTTGGATATCAACAGCGGGAGATGACCAAGAAAAGAGAGAGTCCTATTTGAAACAAAATAGGTGCATCAATATGATGTCATGAAAAAGGCAAACGAGACCTTAGCAGTTACCAGAGGAAGATTTTTGGCAACGACTGTTAACTCTTTCCGCTGGCCTACATGGTGAGATGATACTCAAAATGTTAAATATCAAAATAAGTATAAACATAAACATGTAAATCTTTTATGGGCAATTATATGACTTGTTATGTAATAGTAAGGATCCTACAGATTTTTGTGGTTTTGATATTGCTCCTTATAATTTTCTTCTGTGGAACAATCTGATTCAACTGTGGTCATTATTCTATTTATTTCAGAAAGGACCGTGGCACTATTCTTTGTGGTAGAATGAAAGAAGCTCCAATGGGAGCAGGTCTCAGCCTCAGAAAGCTTAACTCCTCCCAACATTTGCTGAAATGCATTTTTTTTAAATTGTACTGGCTATTGCTGATTTCCATAAAAGCAAGGACAAAATCCTATTGGTTCTAACATTGTGAAATAGGTAAAATATTACAGCGTAAAGTGGGCTTACACTGCCTGAGGTAGGATCTGTGGTCTCTTACTTGAGAGAAAGCAGTGAGGCACATTTGAGGAATTTACAGTCTTTCAATAGAAATGGGGAAGATTGCTGACAAGAGAATACTCATAGTTTGTATAACAGTTCCTGGTTTTCTTTCTCAAGAAGAAAAAATATTGATAATAAATGGACTCTGACACTAGCTGGACATGGAGTTCCCTTACCTAGGAGTTGGAAGAGCAGATGTTGATGACTGGCACAGCTGTGCTAAAGTCAACAGAGATGTGCCAGTTTAACCAGCAGATGATTGGGCCCCTGGATGTAGATCTCATAAACACATTTGTTTATAAAGAGGTTTATGGATGGGAAATGAGAAATACTTATTGCTGATAATTTCTGGGAAACATTCTAGAGAGGAATTTGAGGGGGAGGGGAAGGAGTGGCAGTGCTGTGGCTGGGCTCGATGCCAGACTAAGCAAGTGCTAAAGGTTAAGGTGTAGTAACAGCAGTAAGTTGCAGACGTAATGTAATTATGAGAGCTGGTAATGTGTGGTGTTGGAGCAGGGCGTGGCCAGACTTGCATTACCATTTATACCTCACCAGGTACTTACGTGAGTCTCATTCCTAATGAAGTTTCGAAGATCTCCATGTTTCATGTACGGAAGAACGACTAATGGGGATCCTTCATTGGGCAAACAGATTCCCAGGAGTGACAGAACATTGGGATGAGTGAAATCTTTCATGATTATTCCTTCTTTCAGAAACTGAGCTACTTCTTCCAGGTCTGTAATCCCTGACAAATCCAGTAATAAAAAGAGTTAATTAAAAGAAACAGAACAAACTAGGGTTCATTTCTCTACAGCATGTCATTGCACAACAAAGTGATAATGAGAGACTACAAACACGCTCTCCATCTCCCACATTACAACCAGTTTATGTGCATTGGTTTTCCTACAATAACCAATTACAGGCTGTTGGGGATTTTAATTCTGTTTCTCCATTTCTTATTTTGAATGATTTAAAATTGAATAACAACACAAGTAAAGTCTTTAGTAAATGTTATAGTATCTTCCTGTTTTTCCAGCAGCTTTGCCCACTCTTCAGCAATTTAACTTCCAAACGCAAATCTTGAGTACTCAGTAGAATAAAAAAAAATGATGCTACCTTTCCCTTATTTTCTAGTATTCTTTTCTTTACAGAGGAAATATATGGTCATTCATTTGATGTAAAAATATATGCCAATGTGTTGTGGTAATGTGAAGTAAAGATAAATCTGATTCAGCTGCACTAAGAATCTTTGTTTGTGAATGTATACTTCACTGGAATTTATTGTTTCACCTCAGTTATCTTTGGAATTAATCGTAATGTCTCACTATTAAACATGTAACTCACTATTCAGTGACTTCACAGCACAATGAATTTTCCTGCTATCGTTATCCAGCAATGTCCCATGGTACACACAGCCAAAATGTCCTGTATAAAAAATGAGCAGTATTAGCTTTAAGAAGTAAAACTAGCTTTCTGGTATTTTCCATAATTGGGTAGCAATTAGACTGTAAGAAAGTGATCACACTCCATTTCTCTCTAATTCCCAACACTTGTAATATATATTTCCTAACTAACATATTAAAATAAATGGAATAGGACCATTACATAAAACCACCATTCATAAAATCACCATTATATAAAACCACCATTACACAAAATGAAAACTCTATTTGCAGTATAATTGGTGCATCTTGGCCTAAATGGAGAGTATAAATAATGACGAGGCTGGCACCACAAATATTTCATGTTCTTGTAATGACTATGCACACACAACCCATGCCAGCCCATTCCCATCATCTTCTCCTGTGACGTAGGTGTGAAAGGAGGACACCTGGAAGGCACAGGGAGCAGTTAGGAGCCAGCATGACCACTGGATTGGTGGTTCCCAGTGATCTGCAAGCCCGTGCTAAGTGGTCCACTGCACTGTACAAACCTGATGCATATGATGTGCCTGATGGAAAGGACAGCCACTCTGGGATTACAGTCGCTCAGATCTTGCTATTCCATGGAAAGTGTTGAATGTTAAAAGTGATGTGTTGGCCATGGATGGTTTGGGAGTTGCTCTACTGATCACAGACTGATGACACCACTTGGCAGTTTTTTCTATGGCCTAGTTCCAAGTATAAAATATCACTAAAAGATGATGAACAAAATTTGCCTTCTTTCTCATGGTTTAAGCAGTGAAATGAACTGCCAGGGATAAATAAGTCCTGTGCTTTCCTGCCAAGCAAATGATGTTGTCTACCAAAACTTACAATGAGAAGTCAGGTTTACCAGTTTGGGAAACAGTGAAGTTTGAGCACCAGGCTCACACATTAATTTCTCTGAATCAAATTATGTACAGAAGTTGTGGCTTTCTTTCACAGATGAACTATTTACTGGACACTTTTAAAATACTAATATTTAAAGTTAGAAAGCAATTTTTTTTTCTAAAGTGTGAGTTCTACAGAGAACAAGACAATCTGATTAATTTTACTATGCTCCAGTCATAAGCTCTGGTCAGAGCTCAGTTGTCTTTGCTTTTGGCTTGAGGTAAAATTAATCCAAAGTTTGTTTTATAAAAGCAACTAAAATCCCATCAGACCATAGATTGCTTGGAGCCTGGGCACAAATCCTAAAGCTTGGATTGGGTGTGTCTAAAATATTTTGGGGTTTGGCCTATTTCTGGTTAGAAAGGAGAAAACTTAAAACGGTTAATTACCTTGGCGTCATTTCAGATTTTTTTTCCACATTTAAAAAATGGGAAATTACTTGGAGTTTTCCAAAACAAAAAAGAAAAGAAAAAGGCCCACCCTTGCTTTAGGGATGATGAAGTGTAATACATAGAACTGAAACACACTGACTGTTTGTTTGATTTGTGGCTCTTGTCCTGCAGAAGAGGCATTAAGCATATAATTTATAACCAATTTTTTATCAGTATTCTGTTACTCAACAAGGGACCTCTCATGCATGATCTGCAGAAATAATGAAAATCCAGTTTGTACTTTGGTTGCTAATAGGTACTCAATCTTACAGAGTTTAAAAGTGTGCCTAACAGAAATACTGGCTTGGGCTATGAAACATGAAGGAAACTTGCTCATGAAGATGTAGAGAAATAGAACTGATGAGAGAAATTTAGAAAAATAGGAGACTTGCTAAATCAGGGACAAAACTGAGGGGAAGCGAATCCGGAGCTACACATTTCTGCAGCTGGCATGAGAGGAATGAGGTGATATGAAGAGCATTTGCTAGGAGGAAACAAGCAGTAAATTCCTCAGAGCTGGTGGAAACTTGAGGAGGGAAAAGGGTTGTGGGCATTTCACCTGGGCCATGGGGACTTTTACTGTATACACTAATGACTGCAGGAGTCTGCTGTGTCATGTAGCAATCCTGACAGATATTAGGCTCCAAGTTTAAGGTCACTTGTGTTCCTGCCTCGGCATCCCCTGCCATTTCGGTGTGTGCCTTAGGTTTCACGTAATATCCTGCAACAGATTCACTCCCATACCATGGCCTCATGGATCAGAAGCCCTGGCCGAGCTTTCTGTAGCCTGGAAAAGGGTGAGAGTGAGGCAGTTGGAGGGGGATCAGCAAGTCCATGAGTTCAAAAGAGCCTTGTTAGTTGGCAGCCTCCTTCCTCCTGATGGTGTCTTCTCCAACTGATCAAATGCACTGACTTCAAAGGAAAGCCCCTTCATTCCCCCCTTGATTCAGTGCATGGCATCCAATGCTGTAAGAGCTAAAAAGCTTGGGAAAAAAATCTCTGTATAGACCCCTTATTCAGAATGGTTTATAACGAATGGCTGTGCAAAACGAGGAGCAGTTTGCAATATAAGAGTTGCAGTACCCACCTCTTCCTATTACTTCACTGAAGTGCACAATCAGACTGTCGGCACCTATAACCACATGCTGCACTTCTTTGACTAGGTCGGGATTTAAGGCACTGATGTCAATGTGGACATTAGTCTGGAGAAGTGGACTGGCTAAATCTGAGTCTCCACTAGATAGAATTGGGGATAGGTCAGAGTGAGGATACTGGGCAGGTCTGCACGATCCATTCTGAGACATGCTTGGAAACTGATCTGCAAAATAAACAGAAATTGTTACAATCCTTTCAAACTTCTCCTTGAAAAATGAAGAGTTTTATTGCATTGGTTTGTTTTTATCAGTTTGGAAGGGGCTTGACTTTACGGAAGTTTTGGTCACAAAGGCAAAATGAAAATATGCATTGGTAATCTGCCAACCTCCAGAAAACTAAGTCACATGAAACTTATGCTTGTCTTAGCTCTACTTTTTATGAAAGTAAATGACAAAAATTCCACTTTTCTGGGGGGATGGAATGAAGTCTTGTCACTTCTTGCCAAATAGAGGTTATAGCATTTCTATCAATTGGGAGTGACAAAAGTAAAACAGAACAATTACAGCAGTATTGAAGGAGGAGGTAGCAAACAATTAAAAACATGAAGCTTTTTATTATTGTCATGTTCTAATTTGGTAGGGAACGTTACACTTCATGAAGGTTTCTAGAGTGCTGGTGACTAAGTATATTTATCCAATGGTAAATATTCAACCAGGGAAATGCCTAGAGGTGATTCATTTCCTGTAACTGCTGAAGATAATACAGTTGGTTCTACTCATGAAAATAACATGAGCCATCTGATATAGCAGAAACTAAAATATTTCAGTAAATCCAGGAGTATCTATTTGAGGTTTTTTTCTTTATCAACAGCATGTTGTTCAGGTATTTCAAATTGATTTTGTATAAAACCTTTTTCCTAGCATTTTGTGTGACTGAATGAAAGAACTATGTTTAGTTTATACCAATTTCAGTCTGAATGATTTCAGTGGAGTTGACAAACTGAATTTAGTCCAGGGTCAAAAACAAAGAAGAAGAAGTAAATTTACCAACAGAAATTATCAGGTATCTTATTACAAAAAGAAAAAAAATTGTACAGACATGCTTTATTTATTTCTGCATAAAACTTGTGAAATTTTTATAAAGTGCTTTTATCACTCTAGGTGCTGAGAAATACTCTTTTATCTAGAAGCAAAAATATCAACTCCTACAATTTACAAATGAAGTTATTTGTAACTAAGGGCAAATATCTATTTAATAAACGCAGTAAAATAATTTACCCATGGCTGCAAAATAATTTTTGCAGCTGCTAAATGTAAACCTGCATGTTTTCTAATGTTTCTTTTATTTTATTCTTTGATAATATTGACATTGACATTGCTACAGGAACATTGGATGAACACATGCCCTTCTTGGATGGACTCTCCACTGTGCTTTGCCAGTACACAGTGGCTGCAGGACCACTGTGGATTGACCTTCCACCAAGGATCTTTGCATAGTTTTGTCTCATGTACCACATTCCCTTCTAACCAGTGGCACGGGCTTTCCTTTACCTTTGGAAATTTTTCAATCAAGAAGCTTCCTGTATGAGCTGGTGGCAGCAATTAAAGAATAATAGGGGAAGCTGGGAAGAGACCTGTGTCTCAGATAACACTGTGATTGGGGCTTGCAAAGGTGGAATAAAGGTTTGGACTTCTTTCTATTGTGTTGCATACAGCAGCACCTGAAATATTACAAGACTATGTCTATATCAAGACTAACAAATGTCTGTGATACCTCACACACCATAATGTAGTAACTGCTAATAGATAAAGGCTCTTTAATGGTAACCACAGAACACGGTCTCTGCTGTGTTAAAGGAGCCTAGCATGGTATGAGAAGTGTAGCAGACTGCTCCTCTGAAGAATACCCACTTTAAAATCAAATTATGCAGCACAAAAATGTATTCTGCATAGGATTATTCTTCCCTGAGACTGGCATAACAGTGCACATGAACCTCCATTCAATTTGTCACAGTTCTCAATTTTTTTAAGCCTAATGTTTAAAATTAACATTTCTGTCCTATAAAATGTCCCATTTTACAGGAGGGGCATTAACAGACAAAAGAGTATCAGTTTAAAAAACTCCATGTCCCATGTTGAGCCAACAGAACTGCTTTATTATATCTGTAGGAAGTCACTGAGACAGACTAAACCTACAGCCACTTGATGTTATCGTTAAAATCAGTATTTTCAGAGTGGATTTGTGCACAGTGTGATGGATCACAGAATCACTGTATACACTAGCTCTTAATAACTTGTGGAGCATACTTATAGAGAGGTTTTTACTAATTGTATTTTATTTATTCCTTCAACCAGAGTAAAACTAAAAATCCTTTGCACCTTAATCTTGGGAAGCACCTGAGAAGGTCAGTTAAAATAGCAAGCCTGTAAACACATGAGAGTCCCAAAAATCAGATGAGAAACTGAAATTAGGATACTGATCAAAATAGCTATCATCTGAAGACATATGAAAATCAAGATATGTAAAATATCCTCCATACTGATTCCTAATAGAGGCATACCTTCTAGAAAAGTTGATCTGTAGTCTACAGATTCGCTCGAAACCATTTCTGTTGTTGGACTTACACTCCTTGCACTCACCAGCCTGTCCAGGTGAGGAGTGTGCACTCTGCCATCATAACGAACTAGGTCGCTTCCCAGATCTGAAAGGGGAGGAGACAGCAATTTTAGAAAACCTTCAGGTTTCAGTATGCTAAAATTGATTTATCTATTTATTTAAATTTAGTTGTTCTGCTCTGCTGGGAAGAGGGTCAAGTTGTTGCTGTGGCAGATGTGCAGGACTTGAACTTGAGCTAATTTTACAGTGCAAGATTTTCTGCAAAAAAATCTTGTGTTGAAGACCCGCTCTTAGCTATACTGGAACATCAAAGGCAGCTTTGAAGACACTAGGGTCAGCTTCATGTTCTGACTGTGACAGTGCATCAGGACAAGACTTGGTTATACACTAGCTCCCTTCCTCCTCCCACCTTACATAGTGTGGCAGCTCCCCCTGGAAGGAAACCCAGACATGGGGGCGAGAGAAGAATCAGAGTCGGACTAAGTTCCTGATTTGGGGTAAAAAGAGACTAGGTGACTGCAGCGCTCTGTGTCTTGCACAGCTCAGGCACAGCCTGGAGGAATGCAAGGCAACTGGATGAAGTTGAAGGACTCATGATTCCATGCATGTCATTTACTTATTCCCTCTTCCGAAGCTGATTAGGGAAAAGAAGTTACTAAGTTTTCCTAATAGCTCAGAGGTCCTCAGAAATCCTTCTGCTTAAGGCATAATGTGGCCCTTCACCCAGCTCAGGCTCTTGCCAAGCACTGAAATGCAACTAAACATTGGGACTTGATTGTGAAACCTCTGCTGACAGGTTACAGCAGGGCAATGCACAGCAGTTAAGCAAAGCATAAAATTATGTCTGTTTTAAAAATTGAAGGTAATAATGGAATTATTTGATGGGATTGACTATGATGAACCTTTAATTTGTTTCTTCTTCCTTCTCCAGAAGAAAACCACCAAAAAGATAAAAATTAAGATTGATGTTGAAAGAATTCCAGCAATTAGTCCTGTGAAATTCTGATCTTGCCGGATCAGCACTTTTCCGATAACTGTTGACAAAACTTCTTGCTTCCACTGAAATAACAAAGAAAAAAAATAGTGTAATGATTTCCAAAGACAAGTAAGAACTAGATTGATTAGTACTAAAGTATGAGCTGATATGTCCTGTATGTATTAAATCTTGATTTTGTGCTGCGATAAGACACTGTGAGTGAAGAAATTGTTTTATTGGAGTACATGAAAACAGATCTACATGTTAATGGCTCATTTCTCACCTTCAAGAGCTCTGATGGTGACACAGCTCTCTATTTGATACACCACACACAGAGCATGGACTCACACGCACTCCGGATAACAAGGTTCCACTGTTACCAGATGCCAATTCAAAACGTTGAATTCATACTTTCAACTCATATGGTGCACAGAATGGGCCTATGGCTATATGGGCTGAGATGTACATTAAAAAAAAACAGCCCGACTGTCTTTAATATGTGTCCTTCTGGCACAAATATGCTGGAACATCAAACTCACTCTCTTGTTGACAGTGTGCTTGCATTTTAGTTCCCAAGGTCACGTGAGCCAATCCCTTGCCAGCTTCTAGCTTGCTGGCACTTTAAAGAAACAAAACAAAACAAAACAAAACACAACAAAACAAAACAAAACAACCCCAAAAACCAACAACCAAACAAACACCAAGCCAACTAACAGAGAAAAACTGTTTTAGGTCACCCAGCACTAGCTCAGTCAGTTGGAATGCATTTGGCCATCTTTTCCTCTTGTGGAATTCATCCCTCTGGGTACTGTAATGATGGATTTGCCCGTCAAAAGAGCAAATTTTCTTCTTCACTGGGCAGACTACAATTTCTGAGTCTCCTTGACAGTAAACAACCAGAAACCTTATTTAACCCCTTCATGTTTTGTTCTTTTCTGTGCATGAAACATGTCACACATATCTCTTTCTTAGAGGTTAAGAAAATATCGTAGAACTAATTGAATGCAATATTAGTCATGGTTGCATATGTAAAAATACAACATATTAACTGAATGGAACCTGTGCACAAGTATTGTATGAAAGTAGGCACTTAGAAGTCTGGGAGACCTACACCAAAAGGAGAGCTGCATCTAATTTTATAGTTTACCTGATGTATCCAAGAAAAGGAATATTTACTTTAAAAAAGAAATTAATATTAAAATAAATTACTAGTTACCATATTAATAAATCAAATTAGTTGTTACTATTTACTTAGATTGCAGTAGCACATAGGAATATCATTCACACCCCAGGATCCTGTGAGATGAATGCCATAAAGATACAGAAAGAATAGATGTCCCTGCTTCAAAGAGCTTACATAGACTTTGATCCTAACCACACTTACATGACCAGCAAAGTCTCCACTGTTTTCAGTGATTCAGAGTGCAGTTTCATAGTTTAAAGGTAACCCCATTCCAATGTCCTTTCTTTATATACTAAAAAAATACAAATGTATTGAAAGATTTGTCTTATTCTATAAATCAGTATGTCTACAATTTGAATTTACAGTAGCACACTGAATGACTCTAATGAGACCACCTTTAAAGTAATGACTCAATCATTTGTCCTAAGTGTCTTCTTCTTACAAAAAGAATTGAAATGAAATTATAAAATGCAGACAAAAAAAAAAACCTTTCAGGAAAGATTTGATCCTCTTGACTGCAGCAGAATGTTTTGTTGAAAAAAGGGTTTGTGCATTCCAAACTAAAACTACTCCATTATAGCTTCTTGTTCTTCCCCACATTTCCTCTTTTGTTTGGATTAATAACTATAATTTTATTTCTATGCTTAGTTCAGGTCCTACTTTGTGCCTAAGGCTCCAGAAAGTCTCTACAAACAGGTAATAACAACAATGATGATCATATTTATTTTTAAATAGCAGATATTATTTGAATTTCCATCCCAAACAAACAGGGATAGAGAGATCTCTATAAGCACAGGATTAGGCTTAAATTTTACTTAGGCCTAAAGTTTATTGGTTCAATAGTGACACTGTGAATAACAATAAAAATGGCATTAATATCTCATGTGTGGTGTAGTTGCCTCACCTCTATGTTCAGCTCACTGTTGGATTTCATGAGATCGCTGGGAACTGTACACAGAATTGATTCTGACTGCAGGAGAAGGTTTTCGCAGCTTTTATTTCCAACTTTTAGCACCTCACCTTTAACAGCTTCTGAATCAATATAATTTCCCTTTGGAAAAAAAAATCAATTTCATATTACATAACCATCTCATAAAAGTTAAGTAGTTACAAGCTTGGAAAATATTTTTAATGAAAAATAAAAGACTAATGAGAATTTACACTGTCCTGTCAATATGCATGTATAGGCTTATTTCATATAAATGCGACTTTGACAGACAAGCCAGTGTAGAACAGTAAAGTGTACAGATAAAATCTGCTGTCACTAGCACTCATACAGCTCATACAGACTTCTGAAATGGCAAATGTCTGAGGGATTAATCCTGTTAGTCCTGTTTAGATTTTTGCATAATTTGTGCAACAAAGGACACATTATGTAACACTGTTGTTTACACAAAACTGGCATTATATTACCCACAAGCTAAAGGCATCTTTAACATTTTGTCTTGGAAGTGGTTATGGTAGCAGAAGTGAAGTTTTCAAAAAGAAGTAATTAATTATAATAATACATAAGTCTGTTAAAATCAAGTTCCACGGACCAAACAGGAAAAAACCCTGGGAAAGATGAGGCAATGAAAAGTACACTTCTTACCCAGAAAACCTGCTCTCACATCCCAGACTTTGATGAAAAATTATTCCTTCTGATATTGTGACAGTAGAATCCAAAGGCCAAGTTTAGCATCTTTTGTTCTCAGGAGTGCATCTCTGTTTAAGAAGCTACCCTAGTCCATGTACCCTAGCCCAGCTCAAGATGAAAGAAGAGGCATATGAAGTGGGATTAGAAGGGGAGAAGGGAGTATGGGACTACACAGGCTATTTATATGGGCTGGATCTGGGAGTTTTCCATGAGAAGGGAGGAAGGCGTCACAGCTGACACCACTGTGAAGACTTGTATATTGGAAAGGAAAAAAGAATCCCACTCTGAGGGGCAAAAAATCATCTTACTTTTGCATATGTTTTAGGTCTGCTTTAGAATGACACTGAACCCAAGGAAAACTGTAATAAACATATAGGAGAGCCAGATTCATGTCCTATTTTGATGACAAAGCCACACCCCAGGTAAATGCTTCTTAACTGCTGACCATAAAAGTCCATTTCGCACTCTATCTTCTGTCTAGTCAAAGCTATTCTGTTCGGTGTTAAGTAAGAAAATAGTCCTGGGCCAGGAGCATATGAATGCTTACTGCTTATTAGTATGGAGACTTGTGGCAGATTGTGAGCCATTTATGTTCAGATCTTTCCTCTGAATGATGTACCTTAAAAGACTTGAATTTAATTCTTCAATCTTCAGGATAAATATATTATCCTGGAGAGTGTGGCTGAGTGGTCTCTTCTTCTACACTAAAGCCTAGATTTTTTTCTCCACCAAAACTGATGGTGGAGAAAAAGGTGGTCTTTAGCCAGTTGTAAAGATGGTAGCTTTTACTTACTATTATGACCATTATGCTACCATTAATATATTATAGTTTCAATTATATTCACTATGACATCTAATAGCAGTGATTTTGCTCTTCCCAGAACAACAGAATTTACCTACAATTCTAAGAAAAGAAGGAAACTGGTTCCTGTGAGAACAGGAAAAAAAAAATGTCCTCTTTTCAAATGTGTATTACCCCCTTCTTGCTGAGCAATGCCCTTGAGTGCAAGCTGGAGAAATTAACCTTCAAGCTGTACTGGGTAGCTGTTGTGGCCCAATCTGATAGCACAACTACCTCACAGCTTTAGAGAGATGGGAATAAATTGGGTAAAAGTCTAAAAGCACCAGAAGAACAATAAACTAACTAAGGTGTGGAAATTCTGAGACTGGTGTCAGAAGCATTTTTGAGGGTCCTAAGTAAAGTGAGCAGGTTGACTTGGAAAGAATGAGAAATTACTGCAGCTGCAGAGGTTCCTCTTCAGTTTGCTCAAAAATACCAGTTTCCATATTGCTCTCTTTTGGACCAGGTTTTGAGAGTAACAATTTCTTATGCAATGTGAAAGAAGATTGACAATAGAGTGACCTATAAATAGGCAAGAAGATTTCCTTAAGATAGTTTCATAAGGAATGTGTTGCACTGGCCTAAGAGTAGAGCAGGCAACTTAGTAAATCTTGTCCTACTCTGAGTTTTAAGACTGTGCCAGAGCACAGCCAAGATGTGCCCAGATGTGCTGTATAGCATGCCAATTGTTACACATTGAATTACAACTGTGCTATGTATTTCTTTAGTGGAAGATTTATATTTGTAAATATACTTTAGTTTCTGGTGGCCCATGCCTAGACCTCCTCTGGAATAATGCACAGAGTCTCTGCACCAGCTTAGTGCACAATCACAACCCCAAAAGAGACCAGGTCTCTGGGATAACTAAAGAAAGATGCTTTTCTTCGTTATTTGTTGCTTAGTTTCTTGTTGTTGTGTTGTTTTTGTGAGCTTTTTTGTTGTTGTTTTTGTTTTTTTTTTTCCCAGATAAATGCTCTGGGCTGTCAGCAGCCAGCGGCTGTCAGCTTGCAGGTCAGGATCAGTGGCTTCTGGGGGAGGTAGCAAGTGGTCTCTGTCCTTTTCAGCAGACTCAGCAGTGAAACGCCAGAATTTCTCCTGCCCTGACAGGTTTCCATGTTGGCAGGAGATGGGAGCACTTCTGAAGTCCTGTCTTCATGGTGTTGAAGCAGAGAGTTGTCTGGTACCACTCTATCATGACCCCTCTGACTGGGGCATTGTGGGCACCAAGAGGCTTGAAAGAGCCATGTACTTATCAGAGGAAGACAGTGATGATGTGGGATGTTGAGAGGCTGGCACTGAAGACAAGGAGGACTGGCATTTGTGGCACACAGTGCCCTGACTGTATTTTAAATAGAAAACATAATGTTTTCTTATGTATAACATTTTCTTACAAAAACATCTTGTGGTCATCAGGGGAAACCAAACAGAACATTTCCATCAGTGCCCACTGTCATTTGATGAAAGCCAAATATGTCACACTAGATTAGTTAGATTGAAAAACTTGTGATAAAAGCTCTCTCCGCCCCTCTGAAACTAATTAAGAAAGAGATAAAAGAACTTTGGTTTGGTAGAACAGACTGTTCACTGAAGCAAGCTGCCATTTAATTTCATGCTGAGCTTGCTTAATTACTGCACAAAATATGATCATAAGGCATGTAAACTTGTGTGTGTGTGTGTGTATTTTTGAATGTGGGTACGGGGCAAGGGAAAAGTCTTGCCAATATGGCTTGTAATGCTCTTTTGGCTCCAGACTACAATTTCTGAAAGTTGTCTCACTGTTTTGATAGAAGCACCCCACTATAACTAATTCCATTTAGAGGAAGATGTTAAATTGGTGCCTGCTCATGCTTCGTTCTAGCAGACCAACTTTCACTAATGCTGTTCTCCAGCTGGTAGTCAGGAAATAACCAGGACATTAGGCTTAGGGATAGCTACCTTGGGTGCCATAGCTACAGGTCAATACTACAAAATTGTGACTTTGCTCAGCTGCCGCTATTACAATTCTCAGTCAGCCTTTCTTACCTGTTTTTTTTCCCAGCAATGAACAGCGCCAGAGACTTCCTCAGGGAGAATAATAGAGTAAACAAAGTAGACAGTTTAAAAAACCCCTAATTTTTGACCCTCAGTGTCTCTGACAGTTATAGAGCAAGTCCTCATGTATGCACTTCCAGGCAGAGGAAGGACAAGAACACAACTGGGAACAGCCAACACACGTTTCCCAAGAATGCATTTTGGTTGCTTGGCTAACCTTCTATGCAGAGAGGAGTGGCTCTCTAGATAAAAGGAGAGCATTGGATAAGTGGACCTTGGTTTTAGCAAGTTTTGCAACACAGTCTCTCCTAGCAATGAAAAAAAACTTAGGATGGTATGGACTGCATGGATGGTATATAAAATGAGTGAAAAACAGGTTGGACAGAGATCAAATCTTCATTTGTCAATGTCTGATACTGGGACCAATACAGCTTAAAATCTTTTTTGACAACTTGGACAAAGAGATAGGATACACTGTCTTTGAGCTTTCAGATGATATCAGACTTAGGAAAATGACTGATATACTGGACCATAATGTGAAATTAGGCAGCAGCATGCCACTTTAGTGATGAAGGCTCAGCACACATTTTAGCAGCAGCAAAGCCAGTAGATTGAAGGTGATCGTTCTACTCTGGTCAGCCCCTTGAGAATCGTGTCAAGTTTTGAACCCCACAGAAAAAGAGAGGTACTGACAAACTGGATGAAGCACAGAAGAGGGTCACTGAGCTGGGAGGGGAGCTCCAGCATAAGACACAACAATGCAAGACTAGTGGAGCTGAGTGTTTTAAAGCTAGAATCTCCATTCTTGGAGATTTTCAAAATTCATTTACACAAAGCCATAGGCAGCCTGACCTAATTTTTAATTTAGCCCTGTTTTGAGCAATGGGGTTGGACTATGAAGACCTCCAGAGGTTCCTTCCAATCTACATTATTCTGAATTCTTTCTCAAATTAGTCCTCTTTCCAACTGGTTGTTATGCATGACCTGGAAAATACTGGAAAACACTTGGAAAACACTGCTGTCATTGCACAGAGGCATTGAGCCATGCAGCAGCTATATATTCCCACATCTCTGCTGACCTGCACTCTTTCTAGCGTTTCTCCATAACTGAACAAGAGATTTGCTCTGCATTGAAGAAGAATTGATTGTATGGCTAAGAGCTCCAAGTAGAAAAAACAGTGTAAAAAGTAAAAATCAGACCAATTATTCTTTGGTATTTGCCCAAAACACTTTGCAGAGATGGATTAATATTCAGAGTTTGACACGAATTCAGCATGGCTGACAGGAACTCTGAAGTAATCCTTCCAATGTCTTGCAGCCCAGAAGCTGGCTCACTGGACCATCTTGGACCTTAGGGCTCCAAGATTTCTTCATTGTGAATGGGGGAGATGTTTTAGCTTACAGAGCTATGCAGGAGTGACACAAAGAGATGACTCAAGCATTAAGACTGATTGTCTTCCATAAGATATTTTTATCAGTTATATTTTATAAAAATTATAGATATCTATGTAAACAATATATAAACACCAATAAAATTTCATAAGCATTCACTGTAAAGTAGAAGTACCTATATTTGTACCTTTTCTATTTAATACTCAGAAAAAAACTAGACTTCAAGAAAACGGACTCTCACAAAATGGATTAACTTTCTCCACAGCACTGTAGTAGAGAGCGGCCCATGGTATTGAGGGACCCAAATTCCTAAGAGTTGCTTCTCAGTGCTATGTAGGCTATTCTCAGTGCACTTTGAAGAGGCAGTTAGCATCAGCTTTGCATTTTTCATGGATCCATAAATATTTAGGCTACAGCAGTGACTGATCCTCATGAGTGACTTTGTGCACAGGCCAGAGTTTCCCTCAGCTCAAGAGAACCAAAGAAGCCAGACCACATCTTTTGTGAGGAAGGACACAACCACGTGATAGTGAGTGCCAGGGCTTGTGCGCCGACCACATACTTCGGATTCTGGGCTGCTGGCCATTTTAATCCTGAACTGGTGGCACAGCTTATTGCAATTAGAAGCTGATGCAGCGCAGTCCTCCCATGAAGACAAGGAAAACCCCTCTCCCACTTCACCTGATGCTAACAACCACCCTGGTACATATATCTTTGTTTTCAGCTCTGCATCTTTTTAATTGTGACAACTGGGCGCAGGTGAATGCAGTACTGAACACAGTGCTCTCTCTGCCCTTGCATCCTTGGGGCTTCCTTTATTTCATCAAAATGTCTGTTCCATGCTGTGCTGCTGATGTGCACTTGAAAATAATTGAAAAACTTATTTCAGCATTTCTTACCTTAATTTCCAGAACATTTTGGTTGCCTCTTGAGATGAACACTGTCTTTTCAAAATGCTTAAATACAGGATTAGTTACATAATCAAAATCAAAGTACGGGGAGCTGACACCATCAAAAATAAAGAACACTTTGGTTACAAAGGGTGGTTGGAGATTGAAAGCTTTCAGTGAAGGTGTTGTGCAGCAGATTAACTCTGAGCTAGAGCGGTGGCTACACGCCTATAAGAAAAAAAAAGAGGTAATTGCTATATGTACACACATAGGAAGTCACTGATTAATGCAACTTTCTTTAACAATACACATATATTGAAAAAATAAACACCAAGGGTCTTGTTCTTCTTTAACCAAAGCAAAATTCTGATCAGTGCTACACAGCATTTATGTAGAGCTGGGAGAAAAGTATAAAAACTTCATGTCAATGGTGTTTCCACTCTTGTAGAGGAAATGTTCAAGTAAACAAACTTCCTGGCCTGATTGTTCACAGCACTTTTAAAATAAATATTTTGCAGATAATTAATAGAAAATGATTTTCAAAGCCAAGGACCATCAGGAGGCTAGCCTGGTGTACTGAGCAGCCATGGTTCAGATTACCCAGCCCATCACAGTGACTTTAGCATGGATTTCTCTTTCTTTTTCACTACCAAAGCAATAGTAAGGGGCCAGAGGACAAGGTAAAAGCCAACAATGCTAACTCAAACAGTGGAAAACAGAAGTAATGCACTGTTTACCCACAGTGCAGCTAAGCGGCTTTGTTTCCAGAAAGGCACTGTGGGCACAGTGAGAAAGGGCTGTAGAGCCAAAGCCACTGTGGATTCTGGGCCACAAAAGCTCAGAAAAGTGTATCTTCTTTCTAAAAATGCATATGTAAGGTCCCAGATGTGTGGTACTTGGTGCCTAGGTACACAGTCATGCAAGCTCCCGCTGAGAGTGTTGACCGTGGGACACGCTTTGCACTGACTGCATCACGGACCAGCAGGGATGTCTGCCCCTCACTGCAGTGCAGGAGCTGCCTGACAACAGGCACGAAGCCACACTTGCCTCTCACTCTCCTCACACTATTCCTCATGACGGCCTGCACTGGGGGGAAGCTGCTGGTGCACCCCATGATCAGAAGACCTTCCATAGGATGCTCTGTCCTACAGGGATGTGATCCAGTACAAAATGCAGGACTTGTCTGAACTGCCTTTGCAGTTGACAGGGGGACAACATCTCATCTAGAGTGGGTTTCATCTGATCCACTTTAGACAACAATCTGATCTTTAATTGGAGAAACGGTGCTCTAGAAGAGGCAACTTTGTCTGGACTGCAAAGGTTTCTACAAGAGTACTTCACTTATAATGTCAACAGCACCTCTACAAACACCAGTGGGAGGCACAGTGCATGCTGGACTGCACCACGCAAATGGCAGAGCGGCTGGTTTGTCACTGTATCATGTACTCCCTTCCCTGTGCCTGCCTTTCCTGCTGCCCACCAAAGATACGGTTGAAGGACTTCTGGCACAAACAGTTGCTTCAGCTCCACAGAAGTATTTCTCTTCCAACTCTAAAAAACTTCTGTAAGTAGTCCCTTGTTGTATTGGTTTGGCATGAATGGTAAAAAACCAATTAGTGATCTGCTTTAAAACTGACAGCCAGGTTGGCCAATTGGATACAAGTGTACACCCCTGGGATGTACGGCTTAAATACAGGTGGGATTTTGGGAAAGGCCTCTTTAGCTGCGGGCTTGCCATGAGGTAACATTGAGAGGGGGGCAGCAGCAGGGCCTGGCTCAGGCCCTGCCGCCCCTGGGGCCGGGCTGGGGCGGCCGTGCTGGGGCTGGCCCTGGCTGGAGCTGAGCCGGGTCCTTGAGCCCAGCAGATGCCGGCAGAGAAAGGGGAGCCACGGCTGCTGATATCCAGCCGATCCTACGGCCTGCACCACGCCGCCGGCCAGGCCGAGGGAGATGGCCCACCCCGGGTCCCCGGAGAGCAGCACCGAGCCCAGGCTGGGCCAAACCCACCCCATGAGACCGAGGGGTGGAGGGGAGAGAAGATCCGAGCCGCTGTTTCTGAGCTTTTCTACATCTCGTGGATTTGAGGCTTTCACAGACACCACGGGGCAGAGACCACGTGGCCGTCCGCAGGCCCAGGCAGGAAATGTTAACTCTTTCCTAACACCGACTGAGATTTTTTTAAACTCTAACTCTTCTCAAAGAGAGAGGAAAGGCCAAATTGGTGGTATTGGATAATATGAAGATAGCAAAGTCCATAAAGGAAGAGTGACTTCTTAAGTAGAGGAGACGACAAGTTGCCTTAGTTCTAGGCTGTAAATATCCTTTGATTTATGGTAACGAACTGTAATATTTCCTTTTAATCGTGGGCTAAAAATGGGGAGATGATTTTGTGGTTTCAAGCAAAGGTGTCTGTGATTTTACTGAGTGGATATTGAATTAGAAACTGTAATCTAGTAATCTAGTGATCCTATGAGATGTTTTGAAGCCTCATCACCTGTGAAGAATGAGAAATCCTTTGTTGTGGAGCTGTGCATCTTTAAAAGGTGAAACCCCGTGTGTAAGTCCACGGCCCATATGTAGTCATGGGAAAGGCTACGTTTTGGGAAGCTCACAAATGCAGATTCTTGGGCAGGCTGCTTTTGTGGGAGCTGGAAGCCACAAACAGGCTGTGCCTCTTGTGGAAAGTTACCAGAACAAAATCAGGAGGGGACTTGTCTCTCTCAAAGACTAAATGAAAGACTATTTTATAAGTGGTACTGACCTAGAGTTCTGATTTTCTGTGTATTTACAGTGTTTTGTGGAAAAGTAAACTGTTGGTAGAGGGGAGGGCAGTACTTTTGAAAAGGTTTCATGTTTTTTTGTTGTTCTCCCTTTAGTGTGTGTTAATAAATCTAAATGTTTCTATCTTTAAGTTAAGCCTGTTTTGCCTTTCTTTCTAATCCTATTCCATAGTGGGAAGGTAGACCACTACACTAATTTTAACAAAACAAATTTGGTGAATGTGAAACCACTACACTTGCGCACTGTGCCCTGAGAGCAGATCAAACCTTTTCTTTGTTTTAAGAAATATAAAAGAGTGTATCTGACATGGGTCCCAGAAAGAATGGGGCTAAGCTCCTCATCATCATAAACTTACATTTGTTCTACGAGAGATTTCCTTGGAAGATCAACAATGCTCTTGAATAGCTTTGTGCATCCAGAGAAGGGCAAAATGTATATTTTCCTGTTTTGTTCTTCAAAATAAATTTGTTCTCATTATCAAATGCTGCCTGAAGGAGCTTTGAAATGAGTTTAAATTAATACAAGGTAATATTGCTGTTTCAAATCAGTGACATAACCACTCAGGCTGTATCAGCTATATACCCACATTAGTTTGAAAAGTGGGATTAAGTTAGCTATCTGCAAATCAGAGCTTTTTGTTATCACCACAGAAATTCATGTTTCAGTAAATAATATTGTGAAATCTTGAATCTGACAAGAGAAAGATTTGCAACGTTCTGAGCATTACAGTTTTAGAGCTCCTATGTATCTGTGAGCTATGAGTTCGGCACTCAGCTAAATAACTTGGTGGAGCTCTCTGTGACACTAATGGGACTTGCACTTGTGTATCTAACACATTGCCCATTCATATTCCTAGCAGAAATTCAGAAATATTTTTGTAACTCCCTGTCAACAAGGTAAACGGTGGGACATAAGGCAGATTTTTGCTCCATTTTCTTACAGTATCAGACTGTCCTTGTTATACACCACTGACCATATCCCAGGCTTTGTTCTATCACATAGATCTAGAACTTAATTTGAATTAGTTCGGAAATAATATGATGCATCATTAGTATAATGGATGATCAAGCCATATTTTCCATGGTATGACTATTTGTTAAGATATCTATCATATTGTGTCGATTCTTAAAAAGGTTTACTAAAATATATATATAATTATAAACCCAAGTATGTCCCAAGTAATCATTTTATTTATTTGATTAATGTAAATTCATTAGACTCTTTATCTACTGTAGAGTAGTGATGTCCATTAAATGAATAGCAGTGGTATTCATAACTTTGTTTGTGGCTATCTATTAGAATCAGATACTTTACTTTATCAGGCTGGTCTCTGAAGCAGAAGCTTTCAGAAAATGATAAAAATCTAATAATACTCTTGGGAGGGGATGCAATGTGACTGATTGGTAAGGTCAAGAAAAATCTTATTTGCAATGCCCTTATTGGTACATGATTTGACATGACATTTTTACCTCGAAATTGGTTTTAGCAATTGAAGAATATGACGGTTTAGTTTTCAAGAAATATTGGATTGAGGATCTCCAAGAAAACCCCCCTAATTCAATCTATTGCCTTCTCAATTAAGATACTGCCTATCACCCAGCACCTTTAACTTTTATTTAATTAAACTTTAAAGTATGTTCACTCTAAAAGCTAAGCCTACATTTTTCTTGTGACTATAATCTACAACTGAAGACAAAGAGGAAGAAAAAATATAAAACTTATGGAGCGTTTCACAAGCATAAGTAAATGCTATACCCCGAAGGGAATAATAATCCATTGCACAATGCATATGACTCATCACTTAAGGTATGTATTCTTGTTCCATTTGTAAAATATGACCCTTGAGGCAATTCATTCAAACCTGACCTACAGAACCTGAACTTCAGTGCCCAATTCAATTTTTTTTTCATCTCATAGAACAACAGGAAAAGTATGAGGGAAGACCTCCGAGTTCCAGAGGTCTCCCAGCAGCTGACACAGACTTGAGAGGGACACTTGGATGTGCATTACAGGATCTGCAGCTGTCAGAAAGGAGAAAAGGGCCAATTTGCTCTTTCATAAAAAGTAAACTTTTGGACTTCCAGTGAAGAATGAAAGATGAATGAAGTTAAAGACAGATCTGAAGACTCTCCAACTGTCTTTGCCAAAGGATGATTTCTTAATAGAAAGAGAAGAAAATACAGGTCCAACATGAAAAGAAGCCCATTTAGAAGACTTTTCTGTGTAAAGCAGTGACACTCAAGCCGCGTATCCTGAGGGTTTTTCAGAGAATTCATTACCTTTTGCTGCCATTTCAGGTGGTGCAATGAATGATCCTGATGGACTGGTAGCCTTTTTATATTAGTTTTCTTCTTGGGTGAGGGCATGGGAGATGATACTTCTAGTCCATCAGATCATCAGACCAGGAGGTAGAGTAAAATGTCTCTTGCTCTTGAGTCTGAGGCCAGCCCTTTGCACAACATGGTCAATACTGACTGGGAGTCCAAATTCCTCCCTGGGCTTGGGATGGTCAATGTACCTTGTAGCACTGCATTCCTGACACCCTGGTGATTTCACACAGTGGCCTTTCCCTTACATCCCCTGCTGTACCCTTTCCTTGGCAGGATGTGTGTGTGAGATACAGATCTGGCACAGAAACAAAGATGAATTTTCCCCTTTCTGGGGGAACTCTTCACTGGGCTTCTGTGGCAGTTTTGTGCTGTGTAGTCAAGAGGATCCAAGCCTAGGTGTCTTGGGATAGGGAATCATGAATATCTTCAATAATCACACACTCACTACCCACATTTTACAAAGAATTAGTTTTATCATTATTTAATACAGCTAAGGTAGACACTCACTGCTGAATTCTAGGCATCCTGATGAATATGAGTATGGTTTGCTTACAGACTTGTAAACATAGAACAAACTTTAGAGTATTTTAAAATTCTCCTGTAAAACAGCAGGAAATGGCACCTGGTAGGAAGAAATTATGAAATGCTGAAGAACATTCAAAAGACTACTTACTGAAGAGATAATTAAAAGTCTGTGGAAAGAGATCTTGCATAGCTACAGGGTCAGTTGTTGAAGGTCATGCATTAAAAAATGCTTCTCCTTAGTTTTGCAGCATTGAATATCTTGGGACATTCATTGTTAGAAGAGATTAGGCAGTGGGAATATATATCAAAATTACTTAATAGATGGAATATTAAAAATGCTACAAGAAAGGATCCCCAAATGACCACTTGTTCACTTTTGGGGGAATCAATGCAAATTACAGGCTTTCAAAGAAAAAAAACATTATTCCCAAGTGCTTCAGAAGCAGCAGAATCATCTAGCATGACTTACAGCACTGGTTCCTGATCAAACACCATTCCAAACTGTGCCTAGGGTTTTTTTACAGGCACAATGGAAGGAGTGAACGAGCTCTTCCCTGCTTGTGTACCTCACACGGGAACTGGATATATGAACAGAAGTGAGAAGGTTTCTGTATTCTTATGCATTCTCTAGAGCTCTCGGGAATTTATGCAGCACTGCCTAAACTCCTACTCCTTTTCCCTAGTCAGAACAAATGATAAAAAGAACTCATGAAATAAAAATTGAAAAGAAACCCACTGCAATTATTGAAACATATGGTTCAATAAATTTTTTTCACTCATTGAAATAAATTCAAAGAAGGCAAAGTGTATTATTTTGACATTGTTAACATAGAATGTAATATAAACACAAGTAGTGTGAACATAATACTGAACAATTTTAAGGAAATTTAAATAAACATGAAAAGATTACTGTAAAATGGAAACAAGGGATTTTTTGCTCTATAGGAGAAAAATTTTCAGAGATACTAAACTACAAACATGAAAGCTGAAAAGCTCAACTTAAATGTTTCGTCTACAGAGGGCTGGCATATTGCATCCAAAACTTTTCAATCTCAGTGAAACAGCCCTTCTAACAGGGAGCTCTTCCAGAAAAACTTTTCTATCAGTTGTACCATTCACCTCTACCACCGGGGTGGAAAGAGGCAAAGAAAAGCAACTGCCCTAGGGCATGTCTGCTGGCTCTGCTCCCTGAGACTTTGGGATGCAGAGCATCCCCAACAGCTCCTGCTGTTTACAGAAATGACCCTCCACTTACATTGTGACTCCATCAGGGCTCTAGGTCACAATCAAACCTGAGGACAGACACCTGACAGGAGAAGGTGAGACCTGTTTTAAATTGGGCACTGCCAGTTTTAGGCAAATGGAAAAGGGTCTGGGAGGTGGGGGAAAGAATGAGAAGAGCTCTAGGAAAAAACATTTACCAGGAGGATTTGGAGTGGTTTGGTTGTTTTAACTGGAAAAGAGAAAGGTTGAATCATAATTCAGTGCAAATATGTAAAATTAACAGGAGAGACTGATAATCTGTTGCTTGTATCCACAGAGGGTTAAGCAAGAAAACAGGTAATTAGCCACAGGATTTGGGTTAATTATTAGAAAGAAGTCTTTCCAAACCACCAGGTAAGCAGGTAGAGCAGCTCTCTCTAAAGCCTGTTTAAGCAAGATTGTGAAATTTCTTTCACAAGGAGCTTTAATAACAGCCTAAACAAGTATCTGCTAGGCAGTGTTCTGGGTACATTTGCTCCTGGCACGGGGAAGTGGGCCACACAAGGCCATTGTGGTCCCTCCCAGCTGTACTTTCCTTTGATGCTTTGGGATGTGTTGCAGTGCTGGCTTTGGTTTTCCCAAGAGCCAGAGCTTCTGAGTGCTGACAAAAGCAGCTTCTTGGAGGAGGCTAGTGAGAGAAAACTGAAAAGAAAAAGGGCATAAATAAAAATTTAAAAAAAATTACCTATTAGCTATTCTCTTTCAAACTAAGGAAGCAAAAAGACATATAACCTCAGCTATAGCACTTCTTGAGCACTTCCTTGGTCTGTTCAGGACAACAACCTGTCTTCTCCTTTATAAATGGGATAGTTAATTTGGATCTCTGCTGGGAATAGTTCCTCATTGTTGTCTATTTTTGTACCGAGTGAAATGTTGGGGTTTTTGGTATATCCCTCATGCAGAGGCCAGAACTTCCAGCGGAGAATGGATAACACTACAGCCATAGGCATCCTCCACCAGAAATTCCCGCAGTTACACAGTAGAATCTTGTTTTGACACTTAAAAATCTTCCCTTTCTACCTGAGAATTAACATTCTTCCTTTAGAAATATGCTTGAGGTAGAGAATAGTGGCAGAACAAATGGCTGTCAGAGAGGCAGGGAAGGCAACTGAGCGCCAGAAGCCTTTAATTTCCGTAGAGCAAAAATATACTACTTGGGCAATGTCAAAGTATAACATACTCTGGATTATAATCCATTTGAGGTTATATTCCACCTTTTGTGCAGGGAGAATGAACTGTGTACAGCTGCTCATACACTGGGGTAATTTCTTAGAGATCAGCAGCGGCAGGAGATTTATTTGTTGGCAAATGTCAAACACACTGCAAGGTATGAAAAGAAAAAGAATAGAGGAGATAATTCTGACTAACTAAGTCTTTTTTCATCAGCAGGTTAGAGGCAGGATGAAAGTGAAACACTGCTCAAAGGCAAGGTTGCTCCCTAATATTTGGGGGAGGGAGTAAATTCTATGGTGTTTATTGCCTGGAATTGCCAGTCACTTTTGGACAGTGGATTTTCTTTAAAACTTCAGATTTTCAAATCTGTTCAGATGCTAAGAAGTCCTAAAAATTTGACAAGGTATGGAGTATGAGGACCTGAAGAGAAGCAATACTGCATATTTCCAGAATGGAACAGAAAAAGCAAACAAATGATCTTTACACAAAGCAAAATCTCAAGACCTGATTTCAACCATAATCTTTTCCTTCAAAATCCTTTGTTCTTAGAAATAATTATGCTCACATTATTCAAAATATAATAAATTTTGAGTTTAGTAGATTTTGCTGAAAGGTTTTATTTTCTGACTGATGGGTAAAGTAACTTTTTGATAACACTTAACACTGTGTTTCATTGGAAAGGAACTGATTTTTAGATAAATCTGAACCCATTAAATTACAAGCCACGACTACATGCTGTGGAAATTCAGGTCCTGACACTCATATTATACAAATTAGGATCATGAAGAATATGATGACCTTGAAGCTATAAAAGACTGCAAATTTGCAGACATACCATTTAAAATGCATTGAGCAAACCTAGGTCTAATAGTTAGAATTCAATTCAGGAAACAGTATATGATGATCATTAGAAATAAGCAGAGAATATGAACAGTAAGTAGCATGTCATAAAGAGTGTAGGTCAATTTAGCTTCAGACTAAACAAACCTTACAGGATAAGAAAATGTTGGAGGTACAACACAAGTATGTAGGCAAAAGCCTACAGAAGGCAGTTTCAGTAAAACTAGACAACAAATGCCGTCTTTGCCTGATAAGAATTAAAGGAGATCACATGGTCATATCTGTGTTTAGATTTGACCACCGTGTACTGTCAACTCATGAACAAAACAAAAGAAGACACATCTCTGACTGACCTGCTGTTTAAACAGAGGTACCCAATTGCAAGAGCCCAAACCCATCTTAAAACTTAGTTGCTGAACTTATCAAAGTTAGGACAGATTTCCCCAGCAAGGATTCTGGCCATCAGAAATTCTTAAAAATAATACTTAGTGTTGATTTTATATATTCACTCTTCCTCTTCCTTTGGTATATATCCACATTTACCACTTGAACACCACAGTTGTGCTTGAACTTGTCATGTAATCTGACATATCTATATTGCATTGCTCTGTTTAGTCACTGAATTTGTATTGTTACATTGAATTATAAAAATATTCTTATCAGATTCTGTACTAGCCTTATTTCTTTGGAAAAAGTTTCTTGGAAACAGTTGTTTTATCCTCAGCTTGATTTCAAATATGTTTTGAATTTTGCCTATACAGTGAAAACAGTTTTTGCAGAAAACATCAAAATACCAGTAGAATCCCCAAAGTTTCAAGGCAAAAGTCAAAGTATTTTGACTGAAAATCCACAACCATTCACCACACCAAGATGAAAAGGTAACAGATTGTCTTCTCTAAGACTGACTCACCACAGAGAAGTTCATTCCTAGTTTAGGTACAGTAATCACCATCTGAGGAGAGCACACTGAGTTCAAGTTGATTCCCTGAGCTGTGATTGTACTTCCACCACTAGGAAAATTTACCAAAAGAAGAAAAAAAAAAAAAAAAGGAAGGAAAAGAAAAAGAGAAGATAAGTAGGATAAATAACTGCTATGAAAACGTAATGTTAATTACAAATTATATTTTAGAGTAAATGAAAACATAAAACCAGAATTAGGGATAAATTGGGCAAATGCAAATACATAGCTTTGAGCAGTGAGATCATTTTTCCGGGAAATAGATTTTACATTTACTATAACAACTAATCAAAAAAGGAAAGAAAAATAATTTTTACAACTGTGATAAGCCAAGGTATAAAACAAATGTGTACATTTTAAAAGAGGTCGCTTTTTTTCTACTTAGCATTTATTTGCTACATAACTTATTTTACCTATTGCTTTCAGTGGTGCTGAAAAAGGTGTCTGTTTTACTGCTGACTTTTTTTGGCAAAGGCAGATGGCTTGGATTAGAGCTACTGAGACCATAAATACGTCACTTGAAAACACACACATGCTACCATACATATATATTCATAATATTTATATAGCACTGGGTTTAGACTATTTTAAAATCCATTTGCTCTCCTGAGTCCGCTGACTTGTCACATTAGATGATTTTCCTCAGCAATCAGTGTAATGTCCAGAAACGGTATAGGAGACACACTTAGCTGTGCAGTGGGTATCTCAGCAGGACATCACAGGTAGGCTTAGCAGCAGCTAGGAGTGAAATCTCAAAGAGAAAAGAGGCACCCTTCCCCCTTCTCCTTCACCTCTGAAAGGAAATGATTTGCCCTCTGCAACTGCACCATAATAGAAACAATTGGCATGGAAGATAGAGATAAAAATGCAATTTCTTTTGATAGATTGCTGAGCAGCATAGCTGTTCTTTGTTCATTTGTTGCTTATTTCTATAAGAAAATTTTACTCACCTAAGAAAAGATTTGGCTGGATGAATTTTTAAAACAACTGGGTCTTCCCTGTATGTGAAATGTCTGCTTGTGTCTCGAATAGCTTCATCAATTTCCATTCTCACACGATATTCCTGGGGAATTTGCTGTGCTGGGGTGTAGCACTCCACAGTGCTTGCTGATATGCTGGGAGGACTGAAAACAGATTACTTGTCACCATTATAAAACACGTACTTGGCTTAAAACACTGTCCTTTACTGAGCGCCAACATTGCCTAAGGATCTGTTTGTAAAAAAAGTCATTGATTTTCCCACTGAATAATCAAATTACAACAAGTAAGCATGACATAAGGTAGAAATTGCAACAGCATGGCTTAGGCTCAAGATTCATCTTAATTCAGTTGACTTGCACCTTGCCTGATAGAAGGTGTTTCCCTGGTACTGGTGACAACCCCATGAGCCCCTGAACCCTGCAAAGGCAGCTTTCAGCCTGGAAAACAAAAGCACACTCCAGGTTTAAGGAGAATGACTTGATCTGCTGTAACCAAAGGACAATGCCTCTTTCAAATCCACACGACTTAACTCTGTGTCAAAAGCCTCAAGTAAAGGTGCTTGCGTGGGATGCACCAGATGCCGAGGAGCAGGCAGAGGGCAAGGAGAAAGAAGACGGAGAAAATTCAAGAAGAGCTGGCTGAATTCAGCACATCAGCAGAGTCTCTGGGATATTCACCTTTCCCTTGCTATTGTGCTTGGCCATGGAAGTCCTCTTCCTCCTACACTGAGCTCAGTGGGTGAGTGGGCAGCAGGAGGATCCTGAAGTTTGAAGCACATGAAATGTGGCCACAGGGAACAGGGCACATCAGAGACAAGGGTGGCAACTGACTGGAGAAGCAAATGTAACTCTACCAGCTGGTTTCAGTGATTTGGACCCAGTCACGTCCATGGGCCATCCAAGTGAGATTGTTCTCATAGAATGTAACAGATGGTCTCCAAATTAGACAAAAGGGACATTTCCTTATGAAGCTTTCCAGGAAGGTGGGGTTCATCATAAGGGATAGTGATCCATTCATCTGTTATCTGGAAGCTTTTTAACATCTCTTAAAGGAAAAAAAAACCCCTTGCTCTAGCAGCCCTCAGAACTGGGGAAAGCTGCCTGTTTAGCTACAGAAATACCTGCCTTGAGAAACTGGTTAAGACCTGCATAGAAATCTCCAGGCACCTTGGCTAGTGAGAAAGAGGGGTGCTGGAGATGCTTACTGGGCAAGTCTCAGCTATTGTTCAATACCTAGGGGTCTACCTGACCAACATCTGCGTCTGAGCTGGCTGCTGTCCCATCCCCATAGTGGATGTCTCAAATGAATCATTCCCAAGAGGTTTATATATTTCTCCATTAGCTGACCAGTTGAGACAAAGACACCAAGAAATGCAACCCTAACTATTAAGGAACAGAAATGATAAAGATCTTTTTAGTGATCAGACTTTAATATCTAAATCCTTTTCTTGATTTAGTCAGACTTGACTGATTTGATCAAGAGCATGCAATAAATCATTTAGAAGTAAAGAATAAATTTCATCTCTCCTGACTCTGAGTCTTGCATTAACTAATAGGCTACTGCTTCCCCACGGTCTCCACAAGTGTAAAGTTTTACCACTATAACTTTCCATAATCATCAGATGACACTCAAATTTCAGAGGAATTGCTGGATATCCTGTTTCTGGAACACAGTGGGCCAGATTCCGCCCTTGTCTGCAGAGGTGAAAATTCTGGAATCACCCTGCTGCACCTAAGCACAGAACCAAGTAGGATTTTTACCATGGTAGAATGGCTACCAAATTCAGAACTCGTCTGTCCATAGCGGAGAATCGGTGCTTGGTATTTAACATTTATATACAGCTGTGGTTGATGCCATTTCCATGCAGAACACATCAAAGATTCATGACTGAGTTCCTACTGGATCCACTACAGAGCTACATGAAATTCTGGCTTAAATCTCCTACACAATTTTCTAAATACCAGGAAAAGGCCCAAACTGATGCTGCCTCTGTTTTGTAGGCTGTTCACTGACAGCAGTGCAGAAATAGTGCTCCTCTGCATGGGATACACGTAGTCACACTGGTCAGGTTTCCACTCGACAAGGCAGCAGGAAATGGTAACTTGGGCTCACAGGCTGCTCACCGGCAGCTGCTGCGTGAACAGCAGCTCTTGCTAATGCAAGAGAGAGGTTTGAGTGTGTGGGAATCAGGGTGACAGAAATGATGGGAAATAAGCAGTTTCTTGTCCGTTAGAAGCTGATTTGACACTTCTCTATGCAACCTTTTAATGAGGCTAATGAAGACATTACAGCAGAAACAAGAGTTCCAGAGAACTGCAGTCCCTTCTAGAAATCTTTCAGGTATCCTAAACTCAGGATAGATACTGCTTATTGTATAGATTCCCCAGTAAGTGACACAAGGAGAGAAAAGAAAATGTTTGAGTTTGGTTTTTTAACTCCAAGGCTTTTAATCAAGACTTTTCAATATTAAAGGCATTGTGTTTAGTTAGTACATTACCTTTTCAAAGTGCATGGTTGCTCACCAACAAAAATTCTCATAGATTTCCCACTGTCTAGGTATTTTCCAGCTATAGTCAGCAGTGTTCCTCCAGATTTGGGGCCATAGGTGGGAGATATACTTGTTATTACAGGATTCTGAGGGGAGGGGAAAACAAAACCAGTAGATTATAAAATTATTTTCAAAATGCAAAGAGGAGGACTTAAAAATTTATTAACATTTCCATGAAGTAACAATAAAGACAACATGAATACAGAATTTACCACGCTGGATTGGACTCTTGAGGAGTCCCTATCAGTTAATATTGAAGCTAATTTTGACTATAAAGGTTTAATCATAGTGCTTACCACATATGAAAATGTATTGAACAGTGTTTTGCCATGTCCAACAGAAACACTACTGGATATATTAAAACCTGGACTTTTTGCAGCAGGAACCATGCATTCCAGCCTTCAGAAAACAAGGAAAAAATTGGGATTACATTTTTTTTTCTGATTGATTTTTGTATTAAAATAGAATCAGTTCAAACTCAGAATAATGGAGAATCCATACTAAACAGATCATCAATCTATGCACGTCACAGACGTTTCAGAAATAACAGCTCTAAGAACTGTTCTTCTTCCTTAATAAGAAATATAAATGCTGTGGTCTTTATAATACTTGGTCACAGAAAATAATTTTAGTATATCATATACATTTCCAAAAAAAGAAGCATGATAGAAAAAACAAATACCTCTACTCAATGGCTGATGGATTTTTTTGAATTTTCCTTTAGTATCAAATTTTGGCAGACAACAGCATTAGAAAAAATGAATCATATACACAAGTTGGTTGTAAAAAATTAAGTATTACCAAAAATTAAACTTGAACTTCTGCAGCAGCATATGTCAGTGTATTCTCATATAGTCTCATATATAATCTAGTCTCCCTAAATCATCTTTTTTCCATTAAGACTGTTCAGAACAGCAGTTAGGAGAGTGCTCAACACTTTCGGTGCACTTGCTGGAGTATCCTCATCGCTATGTGTGTGAATAGGAAAGCTGTGCCATGATTAGCACATTGCTTTGGTGGTAGAGAGAGGATATTCACTGATCTTGCAGAAATGCAAGATAACAACCACAGTAACCTCTGCCTTAAGCTATTATCCCAGTGTCTCAAATACTTATTTCTGAGGAGGAGGAGGAGAGGTGCAGTTGAGGGTCATAAGCTTCTGGATGATGAAATACCTGCATCTTCTCACACCTCTCTCCAGCAGCTTTACAGATCAGGAAGACAGAGCGGACATAACGTAGCCCAGCAGGATCCCGGCCAAAGGAACCTGCCCCCTTTTCAAACCTTTGAATAGAATCATTCTTGCCAGCTTCCACAGATGTTGAACAGCATTTCACAGACAAATCAGAAAAACTGCTGCAGGAGCTATTGGCATAAACTAGATATATTTCATCTCCATTTTGAGCATCGCTTTTCTTAGGGAGTTTATTAAACTGTGGGATTTTTTCAAATTTGAAATTTCAGAATCAGAGATGATACTTATACCACATAAAGAACATCAGTATAAATGGAAATTAATATTTTAGGTTTCTTACCTATTTTTGTTGCTAGATTTTGCTTCCAGAGGACAAATTTGTCCTCCAATATGGACTACTGTATTTTTTAATTCAAATCTATTACTTTTGCTGAATCCAAAGTCCCATCCACACAGTGTTAATTTTGTCCCGCCTTCTATGGGAGCACTGCTCGGGAGAATCTGTTAAAAAATACTGTGTTAGTTGAATCAGGTTTTCTTGAGCTTCACTTGGAGCTAAAGAATGGGTAAAGGAATAATTTTAGAAAAGCATTTCTTTTGGTAGACTATGTCCCAGCATTCATCTTAATTGTTCTTCACCTTTCATTTGTCATATTATGAGCTTTCTATGACAGTAGCAATAAATAACAAAACCTATACTAGAAAGCTTTGAAAGATAGTGTTTAGGGGCACTGAACAAGCTGTGCATTGTAATGGTCTTTTAAATCCCGCTGTTCTTGTCTTTCACATCTTATTTCTGGTGTGTTAAACATACAATATACTTATTTTGTTAGAAGCTGAATGCTGAACACAAAAGAGTCCCCAAATGACCGTTTTTTGTCAGCTTGATGAAAGTTGGGTTCAGAGTGAAGTAACTTCAAAGACACCACAATCCAAAATCGCGTTGACTGTGATAAAGTTAACACAACTTCTGCTATTCTTTCCTTAAATATTTGGTCACCTCTAATTCCAAGTTAAAAATAAACGGCCCCTCAGAAACACAGAGACAATCTACAAAGGAAATACTTTTTTTTTTTTTTTTTTGTGTGTGTGTGTGTGTATTGTAAATTGTCCTGTAAAATATAACAATGGTGGGAAAAACATAGGAACACTATAGAAGTCTTACAAAGCTCAGTAAAAGTACTGGTCAGTACTGTCAGTAAAAAAAAACCCCAAAGCCCACCAAAAAACCAACCAAAAAGAAAACACATTAGTTCAGGAATTATGAGGACTTTCAACAATACTGCACAATTTTGCAAACATACCAGTACCACTAGACAAACAAAAAAGAATGAAAGGAATGAGAGACTGAATTTATACTTGTGATTATAGTGCCTAGAGTATCTTAAACTTAATTCTTTAGTGATAATAATTTTGCCCCTAAAATGCAATACAGCTGTGTCCTTCAAAGGACTCGGCTTAATTTTCAAGCTGAAAGGAAAGTGTTTGAGTGATACTTGGCTATTATTTCATCTGGAAATCCAGTAAGACAGCACATTTCTTTTCAACTCGCTTGTAGCTATCCTTCAAGGCTCTCACAAATGAACTATTGTAGATAGAAAGGCAGCTGAAGAATACTTCAAAAGAATTATACCATATATTATATATGGGGAAATTTACTGCTCTCATTAGAAACCAGACAAAGAGTCTGATTTAAAATGCATTGAAAACAGGAGGAACCTTTCCTGTTTTAAAGAGCTTTTAATCAGCTCTCAATGAGAAAATAGGGAACCTATGCAGGAACAGCACTTTTGTACAAATCCGTAAAAAAGGAGTGATACTCGCACAGGCCCCTAAAACACAAGTGCAGCTATGAACTTGGAGCCATACTGTCTCCACAAAATCTGTGCTATTCCCAAGTTTAACTTTTCCTTATTTATTTGGAGTTTTCTTCCTCAAAATCTGGATTTGACTTCAGATTCTAGTTTTCCATTCTGCTCAATATCTCAGCGCATTATCTACTTTTGAAATAACAAAACCCTAGCAGAAACTGAAATTGCTCTGCAGGCGTACAGGATGTCCTGATGTTCTGTACAATATATGCTGCCATGTGGCATTTGAAGGGTTTGAAATGTAATCCACAAGTTAGCAAAATAAGGGCTTCACAAAGCCATACAGAATAGAAACTGAAGGTATCGAACACATTTTTAGTCATCTTACATGGCAAAAGAAACTTGTGATAGGAACCTGTGTGCCTTAATTAAGGGATAGCAAGTATTCACTACATTCAGTCAACAAATTTAGGAGGCAAGACCTCTAAGTAGACAGCAAAAAATAAAAAAATAAAATCTTAAAGTTTTGTTTTTAAGTTTTGCAGAACTCCCTCATTTTTATTCAAGATTTATTTTTGTTCCATTTGTTCTGTATGATGATATGTCTGAAAATCAAATGTGGTTTTCCAGACTTTTTCTTGGGCGAGTTGACAAGAATGGATAGTGAACCTCCAGGTCTTTGAAGAGGTATATGTAGGCCACTTCTGTGTACTTATATTGCACTGGTAGTAACAGCAAAGAATCAAAATGCAAACCAGTTACAAATGCTATGAAATGCAGGGTTCAAAAAAATATTGTGTTATCTCCACTGATAACATGGAGTAAGTCCACTGCAAGGCTCGTCATTCTGCTACTCTCTGAACTTCTAGTTAAGGGAGAAAGTTAACTCCTTGTTTTTAGAAAAATTTAAAGCATTGCGTTTTTCTTTTATTTATGTTGGCAGCTAATATCCACTTGTATACTTAATACATTTTTGGAAGAAAATAGCTATTTATTAAAGTTTCATTAGCCCATTCATTTAAATTCAAATACAAGGACATGTACAACCACATGTGAAATTTCCAGTAAAACCTCCAACCTAAATAATCAGCAGAAGGCCTGATGTTCTTGATACATCTGATACAAAAGCCAGTCAAAATGACTCACTTTAAAAACAACAACAAACCATGTCAGATTTTCAACCACAACAAAGAATCAGAAGGGAGACCAGTTTATTTCTTCTTTTACACCCTTCACCTTTTAGCGTGACCTGAATGCCACGCGCAGATGCCTGCAATTTGTTCCAGCACTAAGTGATCTCCGAGGAGACTCCCTCCCTGGCTTCCCTCTAGAACTGCTTGTCCAGGCTGATGAAACTCCTCATTGTTGGCAGAGGCAGTGGATAGGAGCAGACTGGGAGCTCCCAGATGTATCCCAGCGAGGGGAGGGGATGTATCCCAGCGTCTGCCCTACTATGCTGTCTATGTTTCCGCAGACTTGACTGCTCCTCTCCAACCCACAGCTCTAAGGGAAAGTGCTTAAAGCAGGGAAAAGAGATAGAAGATCTGCAGGACTTCACGGGAAAACACTGGGCTTCTTCTCTGCCATCCCTCCTGAGAGGAATTTTTTTTTTTTTTTTTCCCCCATTGGACACCACTCTGTGTAACAACCTGGGAAAACGTCATTGAAGACTTGGTTAGCTGACATGCACAGGACCAGACCCGCACAGAGCAATCTGTTCCCTCAGGTTAAAGGGATCATATGACATATCTCAGGCAATCTGTCCCTCTGAAAGCTGCAAAATATTAGGGAGAGGTTCAGACTGAATTTCAGATACTATGCAAAGCAGGTCATCCTCTGTTTGTTAGGAACAAAACTAGCTTGTTTCTTACATTTTATGCTTGTGAGATTGAAGACAGATCAGAAGATGATGAATAATCTATTTTATGTTTTTGTCAGTAATCATGTTAAATGTCATGGTCCGGCAGAGCATGAAATTTGTCTTAACAGCTAGCAATCCAATGGATTTAAGTACCCAGCTGCATTTTTTTTCCTTACAAACCTTCTGAAAGCAACTTCTACCGACACTGGCATGCAGTAATTCGAGATTCACATTAAGATCCATCAGTGTCACAGATCCATATTCATTACAGGGGGAGACTGAGTTTGTGCTGAGCAGGCTGGGCTGAGCCACATGGGGAAGGGGAGCACCTCGCCAGCCTCACACTTGTTCCCACTACCCCACATCCAAGGTGTGCTCCCCTCCCAGCAACTTCACGGCGACTGCAGAGGTGGCTGTGGGGGATACACCTCTTGGTCTAAGTGCCTGTGTATGGGATTCAGGCTCTTGGCTCTTAAAACGTCTGAGTGAACACATTCAAAATTGAAATTAAAGAGGGCTAGATGAGTTCAGCCCCTCTGAAAATCAGAAGCTAAGCAGTTCAGAGCCTAAGAAATATTTTTGTGTTATGGAAACATACAGCCAGTGCTGGAAAGTTTGCAAATTAAAAACGTTACTGGTGCCCAAGCTCTAGAAAAGATGAAACAAACTGTGCAGGATAGGTGAGTACCTTGGGTCTGCAGAGGTACAGAAAAATGTGAAAGAGCTAATTCTCACTGTATACCTTTGAACTGGTGATTTCGTTTCATACAGACTAAGGCTGGAAAGGATTATTTCATTATCTAATATAACCCTTTTGAAATAAATATGTTTTTTGAATAAAGGAAAAATAAAATATTCACATTCTGCATTAGCAATTTTTGTGCATCTCTTTTGCCCTAAGTAAATGGCCAGAGAAGGCGAGGCAAACAAAAAAGTTTCTATCCATTTTGGATTTGATTCCTGTAACTCTTCATTGTTTTTTCACTGAATTTTGCCTGTGTTAATCCTAAATTTTGTGTCTGAAAGGTGAACATGGAAGAAACCAACCCCATAAACATGTGTTTTTATACTTCTTTATAGATTAATAGCAGTTTTGTCTAAAACTTTAAAACTTAAAAATACTGTTTTATATGAAATCATATGCCTGGATGAAAGAAAAATATTATTTTTTTAAAGCCCACTTTTTTCTTCCTTTATCTCTAAGAGTTTAGCTTTCATCTCTGTTTATAAGTGGTATTCTAATAAAGGAAAATGTATTTTTAATTACATGATGTAGTTTAAAGTCTAGTGAATGGGTATAAATGCTACCAAAAAGTTTTGCGCTTGCCCTTCCCTTAGATTTCCAGTCCACCAGCTGCACTACAAACCTCTGCCTCCAAGTTATGTCACACTTGACACGGCAAGATTTGGTCCCACGTACAGTACAAATCCTGCATTAACCATAGCTAAATTAAAACTGGACCGTGCCAGCACAGCTCTGTTCCTCTGTGCCTTTTTGTTCTTGCACGCCCTTGAGCTTTTGGCTGGCTGGCAGCAGCCTCTGGCTGCCCCTGTCTGGGGGGTGCAGCTCCAGGCTTGTTCTGGATTGCCAAATGGACCCATGGGAACAGGGAGTCAGGGAGGGATGTTATGGAAAAACAACTTCCCCAGGAGCTTGGGTAGGGGAAAGACTGGATTTTTCTCACAAAGGAACACCAGGCTTTCCTCCAACACTGGAGCCAGCACAAGGATGGATGATGAGTGGGAGCCAGAGACCTCCTGAGATGGACCAGGCTGTGGTGGCCCTGGGCAGGAAGTGCTTGCCTCCACTTTTGTCTCTGAGAGAGGTATAAGAGGAGATGCTCTTTTCTGTGACTGGCTGTCCTGTTAGAGCATCTGCCAGGCTGGCTCAGACCCATCTTGTTTCCCCATCAAAAGTGCTTTGTAGATCCAGGGATCTCCCAAGGCTGGTAAGGATGATCAAAAAAACCTGTCCATCCATGAGCATCTCAGCCCACAGTACTTAGGGAGACAATGTGCATCCAGTCAGAGGATTTATGGGCATCAAGGCTGAGGGAAAGTTGAGGAAAGCTGACAATTTATCATAATTACATGAATGGAAAATGTCTACAGAGTGCAGACTGTTCTTCCCTCAAGAGATAAATGTGAGAAATCCACCATTTTACCTCATAAACCCTAGGCAAGCAGATGTTCTGGGTCCAGGTGTTGCTGGGGCACTCAGAAGACCTGAGGCACTGCTGGCTGCACCAGCCACACTGCATGAAAGCTGGTGCCAGCAGGCACTGGCTGCAGGACCTGAAGTGATGGCAGCCTGGCCCCTTCAGCGGGATCTTTGTTATCTGTCAATGGAGAGACATGATGCACACATCCTTTTAATACATGCACTAAGTGGCAAGGAGAATCTCTATTTATGCATAGCATGCTGGTGCTACTCAGATTTCAGATGTGCAAGCCACAGTTCAACTTCTCTTTAGCTCAGTAATTATAGGATCTTATAAGTAATTTAACTGACATGATTTTAAATTCGCTTGGGAGAAACCCTAAAGGCATCTTAATGTTATATACAGTTACTACCAGCATCTGGTGTTTACAGCAAGATAGCATTTTTTGCTGATGGAGAAAGAAAACAGCAGTGTGCTCCTCCCAGTTCTGTATCTCAGTATGCCTTAGCCATCATGCCTATTTTTACAAATGTATAAACTATTTCAAATTTGGTGAGGCTGTATTAATATCTGTGGCACACTTACAGCATATGATTACCCATGTACTTGTTCTTTAACACCTATCATAAAAAAAATCTATACTTTGCCTAAAATACAAGTTAAAATTTATATTAATTAAAATATCAGGATAGTTATGAAATAGTCACTCTAAAATTTTTTTTGGTCAAAATATTAAAATCAATGTATAATTACATTACTATATAGGTGCCTCATATTTCTTTTTACTTCAGGACCTTCCTTAAATTTATTTTGTACATTTTCAGAAGATCATTCTTATAAATATCTCATACATTTCTAGTAAATGATTAATAACAATCTTTATGGCTGATGTATTTCTGTAAGTCCTTCTAGAACTCAAGGGGTCAAATTATTGCTTACGATTATGCTTTAGGATTATTGGTAATATTATCTGCTGATGCTTTAAACTTATTCTTCAATGCATATCTACTTATGACAATAGCATATTTATGATAGCTCTTCATCTTTTATTAACTCTTTGTAGAATACATGCTAAAGTAATTTTCAAGCTTTACTGACTTACAGTTTAAGGACACCCATGTAACTCTTGCACACACAGCCCTCCTTAAAAAGTTACAATGCTATGACACAAATCCACAGAAGCCAGGAAACTGAGCACCATTCTTTTCTTAAGCCATTGTGTGTTTTGTCTTTGCAATCACTTCAACTAGGGACAGGGTTTCAGCCTTAAAATTTGCCTTTCCTGGCGTTTGTTGGTTTATATCACCAGCTCTTACATTATTTAAACATTTCTCAGTATTAGGCTGCCAATTTGTTTTGTTGGGGAAAAAAATGTATCTTTTGAATGAAAATGAATGAAAAAAGAAATTTTCACCCCCAGTGTTCCAAGGGAACGGCAGGGCTATGAGAATGCAGTGCATAAAGCAGCAGTGTGAACAGCTGCTCTTACTGATAGCTGCTGTTCTGAAGGCAGGTTTACACAGTACACTGGAGGATTAGATTATGAACCACTCACCTTTTTCCCAGTCACTACCAGGGTATAGCCATCATCTGCTAATGAATTCTTGACAACAACCTGGGGAGAGATGGGTTGGGAGTCTAGCTGAAAGCTGACGTGTGGATATGTGGGTTCTGAACGGGAAACCACTATCTAAGAAAGAAAGAAATTTCAAAAATCAGCAGGCAGTATGTAACACAAATGCATGTGGCTCAGTTGTCTCATGTTCTCTGCTTGCATTAATTACTTTGAATTACATTGCATAATATTTTGCATAATGTTCCATCATAATCTGATTAAAGTGCTGCTATAAAATCTACTTCATTTAATACAGCAAAATCATGGCTGTTGGAGGATCCTCAAAATACACCATGTTTATTAAAATATGCAGGAATCACTGCATGTTCCCTAGTCCTTCAATTTCAGGTATTTATAAACCACCATAAAAAATGAAGATAGGTCATTTAGTCAGTCCAATACATTCAAGAATGAAGAATTTTATCTACAATGTCTATTTAAAAGAATCTTAAAACTCCAGGTGTTCAGAAGTCAGAAAGATTTCCTTTTATTTTCACTCTGGTCCTTCAGTTTGAAAAGCAAACTTTACCCTGTGTCAACAGCCTCTGGTCTTGCTGCACGTGGGGCAATTAGATTGCAAAGTTATGTCAGGCACTGCGGGTGGCCGCTGTGGGCACCCCTCAGAGCCACAAGCACCCAGAGCTCACCACCCAGAGCTGCCGAGACGGCCGCTGCTCTGACAAGCTCCTTGCAAGATTTGGCTGGGCACCCTGAGCTCTGGCTCCCGTTGATTTCTGTGTGAGTCAGGTGTCCAGGACTGAGCATTCAAAGCACTTCTTAAATTCCAGGGAACGGTGGAGGCTCCTTTAGGAGATGCTCCAAAACTGGAGCCTGATTTAGTCCTGAAGCCCCTCTGCAAAAACCTTCCCTCTCTCCCTCCCGATTTTAGGAGATCTTAGGGAGATTAGTCACACCAGTATGAAATTCCCCCACTACTCATCTCTCTGCATCTTGAATTACCTAAATCCTTCTGAGAATGTGGGCCTATTCCTGCAAACACACGCCTAACTTTACTACTGTAACTTTGTTGACTTTAACGGAATGAGTCATGGCTGTTAAGCAGAGGCATAAAGCATCTGCAGACCGGGATGGATATTTGATAGCAAGATTTTATAGGCTTGGGCCTGCAATCCAGAAGGATGTGCGCCCAAATGTGATAGCATCAGGCAACAAAGGCAGAGGATTGTTTACATGAGGGAAGATCATGTTCATGTTTCAAAAGCTGTATCACGTGTAGTTTACTTAAGGAATTTAGATAATCAACATTTGCTGAGAAGTTAGGATTCAATGGGGTTCATTATTTAAAAAGATTGATGCCATTCTGGAAATAACTTGTATGTCAAATGTTTCATTTTTTACTATAATGAAGCTTTTCTTCTGACTCTGAAGGCAGAATCAGAACAGCCACGACATTGACTTACACGATTTCACTGGCTTTTCACACTGCCAAGGTCTTTCAACAAGATGGCTGACTCCAAGACTAGACTTAGAGATGCTGTAATTATAGCTCATGTTTTGATGTAAGTCAAGACTTAAATAAAATATATGAGCAGTTAATTCATGCCGATAACTGCTTCACATCCCAGAGGTATTTCTAGTTTGGGGTTACAAGAGGTTTTTCTTTCCTTTAAAAATGAAACTGGCTTTGTTACAGTCTTTGCTATGGATTTATTTCACAGCACAGAAAGTACAAATTTTAGAAATCAATAAGGTATGATCGTGTCTGGTGACACAGAAGTATGGTCTCTGACTCAGTGTAATAGGGCATGAGCTCTGTTTTTCTATTCAGGACAATGAAAAATAGAATGGACTGGAAAGCTGCATGAAAAAGCTTGATTAATGCTGGCATTATGGGGAGAGGTAGCACCACAGCTGCAAATATCTTTTTAGTTGATCATTAGCCGTGTCTCATCTCGAATACCCACTGCTATAAAATGCTAAGAATTCTTTTCCATCATTAATCCAGGCTTCCTCTTATTGCCAAGCATTCTTTCTGATTGAGCCACAGTGTTAACTCTTTAAACACATCTGCATTCCAGCCCCAGAGCAATACGTGAAAATTTGGATTCTATCTCTACAGTCTTGGAAAAATTACTCGGTACTTTAAACACTGACTGACCTTTATTTTACTGAGGTTGATAGTCAAATCACCTGCTCAAAGCCCAAGTGACTAGAGTTTGACCTCATGACATACAGGGAGCTCAGATTACACTTCCTAGCTCATGGAATAAAAGTTAGGATTTTGCTTAGAATGAATCTACCAGCCTACAGTGCTGCTATAACAGATACTAGATGCAAATATGTTCATTTCGGTCTATGCAACTGTGTGATTTTTGCACACATCAGTCGAATCCTTGAAATTCTATCTTACCCTCATCCGACATAATCCTGAAAAAAAAGGCAATTTGAAGACAGCTTCTATAGCAGAAGGAAGAGGCTACTTAGGACTCCAGTGTTGTTCTCATAAAGCTCTGATTTTTATGGCTTGGGACTGAGCTGGTATGCGTGCAGCATAAATTTCATCTGCCAAGGACGCACCAACATACAGGGACCACTACCATGCAAATGGTTCAGTACTACAAGAGGATTTCCCTCTGCAAAGACTATAAATTCCTGGGGGTTATGGGGGTGTCTTTTTTGGCAGGGTGAGCTTGAGTGTTGGATTTTTTTTTTTTGGTTTATTTACATTTCAGTAATTAATTCATTAACCAAACATTTCTCTGGAGCATAGGAGAAATGAAAGCTTATTTCCATGCCTGCACTTGAGCAATTAGGAGTGAGGGAAGGTCTAGCACAATTAGCCGAAGGAGAACTAACAGACATTAGTAGTAAATGGTCAGTGGCTGCAAATAGTAGGAAGTCACCAGAGGAGTTCAACAAGACATCTGTGCTGGGGTCCTTTTTGTTCAATACATCTGTACAGGAGTAAGACAAGTGGTTGAGCAGTCCAGTGATAAAATTTTGTGATGATCTGAGGGTATTCAAGGTGTTTAGGATGAGGACTGACTATGAAGGATGGCAGAAGGACTTTACAAGGCAGTTTATCAAGGCAATAAAATGGGAGGTGAACTACAACAAAAAAAATTAATTTTAAGCAGTATGTGAGAGTTATCTGCTTAGCAGTAGCCAAACCCAACCTAATAAAATTATTAGAAAAAGGATTAGAGAACAAACCAGAAAACACCCTGATATCATGTAAATTCATGGCTTGCCTAAAACTTAAAATCTCAGTGTAGTTCTACTTGCCTCCTGGCAAAAGGAGCATGTTAAAAAGGCGGAAAGCTGAGATACAGGTAACAAAGCTGATCGAAAGGCTGTAATGAACAATGACTGAGTATGGTACACATGGACTCTCTATGAAAAAGGAATAGAGAATCATGACTGGATAGAGACCAACCACATACTCTCTTCTACAACTACCCAAAAGGGGGTCATAGACAGCTTGGGGTTGGTCTCTTCTTCCAAGTAACATGTGATAGGAAAGTAAGAAATGGTCTCAAGTAACACCAGGGGAAGTTTAGATTATATTTTAGAGAACATTTCTTCACCAAAAGGGGTGTCAAGCAGTGGAACAGGCTGCCCAGGAAAGTGGTTGAGTCACCATCCCTGGAGGTATCTAAAAGAGGTGTAGAAGTGGCACTTAAGGGCATTGTTTAGTTCTGACTTAGCAGTGTTAGGTTAATGGTTCGACTCAACAATACTACAGGTGTTTTCAGTCCTAAATGATTCTATTATTCCATGATTTAATTCTAATAAAAATTCTAAACACCACCAAAAGACCAAAACAAGACTTGGGTTCAAGGCAAACAAAAGAATATGACATCCTAGCAATATGAGACGACCTATGGTACTCCCTGCCTAGGAATGTGAATGCAAGAAAAATGCACATCCAAAGGGAAGCTCCAGAGGTACATGGAAAGAGCTAAACAGACAAAAATCAATAGCTCAGGAAGTCCCCGGAAAGGAAAATAGTTGGAGACTTGAAGCAGAAGGTAGTAGCTATGTGTGTCTGGGTCACTTCTCAATACCACTGGAGGCAGAGTACTGAACTAGATGGGCCCTTCATCTAAATCTGTATGGCTCTTTTGATATCTTTTGAGAATAATGTTCAATATCAGTAACTATGACAAAGACAGTATTTATGTCTCTCTATTTAGAGAAAAAGAATTTTCTTCCAGCATAGCTAAGACTACTTCCATGAAGTACTTCCATGGAGATAACAGTCAACAGTTAATTAATTAATGAATATATTATGGTATTCTTTATATTGGAAATCAGCAATCACTTAGGTCCATAAACACTAAAATTATTAATCTAAATATTATTTATTAATATTAGTATTAATATATTAGTATTAATACTAGCCATCAGCTAATATTAATGTTAAATATGAAGACTTGAGTCTAAGCTTGTCTGCATAATATGGCAAACTAAGACTGTAATAATTTACGTTGAAAACCAGCATGCAACATCTTATTTTAAAAATCATTCTGATGCTCAGTTCTGCTAGTCAGCAGGATTGAATTACAAATGTTACTGTCTACATGTTGAAATATCTTCTGCAAAAATGAGAGGCCTTCTAAAAGGAATCCAATCCAAGTATCATATTGTTATTTTTTCCCTAGATGTCTGGCAGGTGTATGCCATTATCCAGCAGAGATAGGCTCAGGGTTAACTTTATTGTGCAATGCCTCAAATGCCCTGGGATATGCAGCACAGCCTTGCAAAGGGCACATATGTAACTCTCTAAATGCTGTATATCATTCTAATCCATGAAGAATATAATGGATCTCTTCTGAAGAGTGTAAGCTTTTCCACTCAAACTGAATATTAAAACATATGTGCTCTCAAACCAGTTATTCAGCACCAGGTGTTAATTTTAATTTGGCTATATGGATTTTGCATTATTCAGTGTTTGATACCTTTTTTCCCCTGGAAGAATCAAGATACATTCTTTACCACAGAAAGAACTGCTATCATAAATGTCAAAATTTGAGTTACTGATATGAAAATGCTACTTATCAAGAGTTTGCCACAGTTTTCTGTTGGCTTAAAAATGAAAGATAGAAGGATTGCAGCTATTCACATTCCTACAAATGCTTGTGTGCACAGTTTGCATTTAGCCTTAAACAGGTCAGACTACCAGTATTGAAAAGCCAGATGAATTGCTGGGCCACTGAGACAGGACAGCAGTGGGCACTGAGGACAACCTTCGCAACGACTCCATGGGCATCACTTCACTCTTTCCTCCTCCAGGCTCTGTAGGGTTTGAAATCCATGCTCATGTATTTCTTGACTTTCTTGCACTTGCTTCAAATATGCCCATTGCATGGGTGGGTTTTATCACAACTACATTTGTCTAGAGGGACAGGAGCTGGATCAAGAGAAGTGATAAATTCAAAGGTGCATATGGCTTCTAGTACACTACAGTATAAACTGGATTTGACTGAGCACAGTGAAAGATGCAAAGCTCTGTATTTCTTTGCTCTGTGTCGACTCATTTTGCTGACAAGCACCATGGCTCTGAGTCTTGATTCCTGGAGTGGTGAGGTCTTGCTGCTTTGCTGTTTGCAAGAGAAGAGCAATGTTGAAGACTTGGCTCTCTTGCTGAATTCTCGGACAAGTTTTCCCAATCCTTGAATGCAGTTACAAATAAAAAGCAGATGTGATTTTTTTTCACTGTTTTCTGTAGCATGCATTATGTTCCCTGGCATGTAATCTATGAAAGCAACTACAACACATGCTAAGTTCTCTCTTTTTGGGGAAATGAGATGTGTGTTAAAGTTTGGTTGTGGTGTTTGTTTCCAATCATAAGTATTCCTGGGAAATGAGTGTAATTATCAAGTATTCTGTCTATTTGGATGTGAAAGACAACAGATTTATGCTCAGCGTGTGAGAATTTCCCAAACCATTGACTTGTGAGTGCCCCATTCCTATTCCTGATCAGACAGAATGGCAACAAAAAAATGATTAGGCAGCAGGTTAAGGAAACCCCAAAAAGGTCTTTATTACTCAAAGCAGAATGAAATTATGAAAGTCATTGTCACAGCATACCACAGAGGAGAAAACAAAAATAAATTTAAAAAACAGTAAGCAAAACTGAGGAGAAAGGAGTCCATAAATGACTATTAAGTGCCAAATATGGGTGCAATTTACAGCTCAGAGTATCTCTGGGTCCCTCAGAAGCTGGAGGATACTAAGAAAGGTATGACTGTGTGCTTTTATTTGCCTTATGCCTCTCCCTTATTCACCTAGCCCCTGCCAGAGCACTGCTTCTTGAACTTTATTATGACTCCATATAACCTTTCCTAGCAAGAAGTCTGGATAAAAATACTGGGATATAATGGTTCTCTAGAATAAGGCTTACATTAATCTGTACTGCTGTATGTCTAACAAGTGCAGAGAGCCCCCTGGGAGGATGAGTGGCCTGTGGCCTGATGTGCAGTACTCCAGCAAGGCCTATCTGTACCATCACACTTTGGTTTTTGAGCCCAAAGCCATTCTCTGTCCAGAATCTGTTCAGACATGACAGTGCATTACCATGTTTTGCTAATGCTTGGCTTTTCAGCTAGAGCTGGCTCATGTTCAGCCAGATGGGAGAGGACTGCAGACAGCATGTGGCTGATGGCACCTCAGAGTCTACATATGCCCACGGGAAGACCCTTTCCTCACCTCCAGAAGCAGCAGGATGGATGTCCCACTGAACTATGATGATGAGAGGGCCCATGGTGGGGTCCCTCGTGCTGCACTACTGCTGCCCCGCTGTGCACTGAGTTTCACTGGCATGGTCAGAAGGATGAGGTGGCCCTGCTGCCAAAGTTGCATCTCTAGAGAGTGTAGCTGTAGCTGTAAAACATACTGTGAAAACTTCTCTGGTCCCTCTTCCTCAAGGTCACCAAGAAACAGTTGTGGTCCTTTTGCTGGGGTACTAAGTCGCTAAGGTGAATTTCAAGTGTAGGGGGCACATACACTATTCTGCTTCCAAACATAATCTTAGCTGAAATCCAGCCTCTGCTATGTCAAGGGCATTGATGGCTTGTTCATTGTTACAGCCAGGCCAAATGTGAGCTTTTAAGAATAAATCTTGTTACCTGTTCCCATATCCCACACTTCCCAGAGCTACCACAAAGAGCTCCCCCTCCTGAAGAACTCACTTCATCATCACTCTAAAAACACTCTCTGAAATAATGCCAACCTCAGGCAGAAAAAAACCAAAATGCCTTGACACAAAGCAAAAAAAAGAGATATTTTATCTCAATATATCATGGAGTGGGTTATTTTGAAAAACTGTAATTTCCCAAAATACGGGCTGGTAATATAAGTGTCTTTTCCAGTTGTGAGTTGTATTCTCAGTGTAGCTTGGTTTGAGCAGAATAAGGCTGTTTTACACCAGCTGAAAATCTGATTCCTCAGCTGTAGCAGTGTGACTGGGCTCTGTTTTCTAATCAAATAACCACTGTGAAATACCTGATTCACTTTGCACTCAACAGCTGTAGTTACAGTCTGTGTTCCCACTCACAGTCTGAAAACAAGCACAATAAGAAAGGCTGAAACAGCTGCAACTTCTCAGCAGAAAAAAAAGAGAAGGGGGAAAAAAAAGTTTGTTGTCAGGCTCTAGCTTAGGAAGGAAGTAAAACCATTTTTCTTTTCTGTCTCATGCATGTCAGCTGTCTTAGAAAAATTATTACTGGTCTGTTTTTAACAGAAAAGCCACAATATTTAGTAAACTACAAAATCCAATCTATTCATGGCCAAATACAGATTTGACATTTCTGAGGCAGCCAAAATATGCTCAGTGTATGTGAATGGGCTGCTGTACTTTTTAGGAGAGATCTGGAATTCACCTCATGGCCCTAATTATCCTCCTTAGAAGAACACATGCATCTTCTGTATTTGGACCATCCAGATTGATTTTATTCTAGTCCCAGATTTTAGCTGAAAAAAATTAAACATTTAGTGAAAGAGACTATATTTACTTTCCAGTATTGGGGCTTTCCAAAGCTGTTCAAGTGAATAATTAAAATTTATCAAACTAAAAGCAGAAAACAACAGGTAAGTATTCCTCAGCTGGATAAAATATACTTGCTTTTGCATTCTGATTATTACTGGTTCTTTAGAAAGGTTGTTTTTTTTTTAACAAGTAAAATGTGGGCTATATTCTGAGTTGGGCCATAAACAATTCTGATGGGTAATGCTATAAGCTTTGGGGGAATCACTTGTAAAGTTAGGAACTATTCATTGTGATACATCCCTAAATCCATCAAAGCCCCAGAATCTGGCAGTTATCACCTACAGAAGGAAAAATGTACATGTTAAATCTGTTGAATTTTGCCGCAGTGCTGCGCTATAGCCATGAGGTAAAGACAGAAAAATGGAGATAGATTTGGAGACAAGAGGAATGTAGGAAGGTAGAAAATGAAGAAGAAAAGTAAAAGGAGATGGAATAATGGCAAGAAAGAGGAAAGAAAAAAAAGACAGAATCAAGTGGTTGTCTGCTGATCAAGTATAAGCAAGTATAATGGGGGGATATGAAAACCATTTTCAAATAAATTTCTCTCAGGTCCAATAGCTTCCTGCTGCACTTAATGGCTTCCATAGCGCAGGCTTGGAGCTTCAACTCAATTTAGATGACAAGATCACTAAGTTTTTAAGAGGTCACCCCCTGCCTCCCCCACCCCAAATGTTGCACAACAAGTAAAAGAAATCCTAAATTACTACAGCAAAAATGTGATTCAAATGTTCATTGCTTTCACCAAACTGCTGCATATCTGGACACATCAGGATGCTGTTGTCAAAGATAGATACTGTACTACTACTTCTTCTAATCTCATGGATGGTTGCTAGTACTGAAATTTATGTCAGAAATTAAATTGTCTAAATATAGTAAGGTTTGGTATTTCAAAGAAGATACAAGATGAACTGGGTGCACTTCAAGGGCTGAGCTGATTTTCTAAATATAGAAAGCTATAAATGAGTATTTTTTTCTTTTGCTTTTAAATAGTTGGCATGATAGTATGTTCTCAACATACTAACAGAATGCAACCAGTTTTAAAACAGGTTCCCTGATAGGTAGAATTTTGTAACTAATTTTCTCTGAAAGCGTGCCTGTGTCTGAAGTCAGCTTTGAATAGCTACCAGTTACAAGGAGATTGCAAAGGAAAATTCAATATTTGCTTGTACAAAAACCTAAAAATATCAGTGCAAATGACTGTGCAAAGGTGAGATACATAATAAGTGAAGCTGAGGATTCTTTGTGATATGTTCCAACAGATTGGTGAATGAAACAAAAAAAACCCATTATATTCCTTTGCTAAAAATGTGTGGAAGTCTTTGGGGATATCTTTTTGATGAATTAAACCATTGTTAGATTATCCTGATTTTTTTACCCATTTTACTTCACTAATGGTCATAAAATAGCTTAATTTTTAATGATCTAAATCTCATTGCAGTTAATAGCTATATTTCCATAGAAACACTACAAATCTGCTTTAGTTGGGCATTTCCTAATGAACATGTTTGAAAGCACTTCCTCGATTATTACCAGAGAAAAAAAAGAGTCAGAGAACGTTAAATTCTGCAAAAATCTGTGTCTGTTGTATCCTACAGATCTGGTATCCCTTCCAAAATCATTTAAAGACAAAAGAAATACTAAACTTTTATTTGGAAGTAGTATCATTAAAGGTAGTCAGTATGCTTATTCTCCTGCTAGTTGCACCCAACCCTCAAAGAAAGAGCTCCTATTTAGTACAATAAGAGCCCAATGCTGACTTCCCCCTGTAGCTGAAGCCAGTCTGATTCAATGATGAGAATATTTCTGCTAATGGCCATGTGCAGTTTACACAATAGCCTTTTCTTTTGATCTGTAACTGAACCTGGAATGGGAAATGTATTCTGGAAATATTTAATTGTTCCTTGAGTTGGGCAAACATCTGAATGAAGTGTGTGCTGGAGGATTTGAATGAATAATTTAAAGAACATTATAAATAAAAATAATGCTCCCTTGTGCTTTCTACCAAACCTTCCTAAAAGCTTTGTGACAGCCCAGAAGTAATGCTGGGAGTAAGAGAGTAGTTGTTATTAATTGTATTTTGTAGATAAGGAAATTACTTCAGAAAGGTTAAACAAATTGCTCATTTTGCTGTGTGAATCAGTATCTGCTTTCAAGAACAGAGAGCAGTCTGGGCCCATGCTCAGTGTGTTTCCTGCACAGAAGACAAACTGCAGCTTAAATTTACCAAGGTCATCATTAGAAGTTAAGATAAAACTGGCAGGGTTGTCACTGAAAGTTTTGTTAATTTTTTTTTGCGGGGGAGTGGGGGAAGAGAAACATGATTTTCCCTACTTTTTCATCTGTTCTTTGTGGCAAATCACTTTGAACTCCTTGCCTGTAGAAGCATTACAGAATTTTCATTATGCAGTTGGTTCTGTGTCCAATCTGTAATGAAGACTGGAGGTAGAGGATTCCCTTTATCCAGACAGGGCATATATACTGAGGACAATATACAACCCTATGCACTGCATGTGGCAAGAAAATGAGTGGAAGGGAGAGAAGAAAGGAAAGGCTTAGTTCCATTAAAGGCTACATGTGCCCAAGTATTTTCTAATGGAAGGTTATGGGAAATAGGAAAACTGGAATGGCACAGCAACTGATGGTCTTCTCATTAACTTTGATGACTCTATAGACTACCAAACAACAAGGCCAGAAGAGTGTCAATACTTCAGGAAGTTTTCTAGAAGACAAATAGTATTGGCTAATTGAAATAACACAGGCAAGAAGGATCCAGGCTGAGATACACATCCAGGTTGGACTCTGTGGCAGCTGGAGGAGCCAACCTCTCCAAAGAAGTTACTACAGGATGATAGTGTTTGAAATGAGATGGGCAAACTCAAAGTATTTTGTCTTTGTCTTCTGGTGTTTGATTTTGGCTGCCAAGATTTTAGAAGACTGCTGCATGTATGTGTTATATTTATTTCATTAGTCACCTACAAAGAAGTCATGTAGTATAATCTACCTGTCTAGATTAGTTATGTACTTAGTGGAGGAAGACAGACTACTCAGGAGGGTGATTTATCACTTCTTTATGAAAAACTTGTTTTAGGACAGGAAGAACTGTAATCCAAAAGAACAGCGTGAGATAGGAGTGAGCAAGAGCCTGAAAATCTAATACACATTAAGAGAAACTTGAAAGTAGGTGGAGAAGGAGCTAATCTCAATTCTTCAGCTGTGAGTCACAGGCTATGGGTACACTAGCTAGGAATTTGGTGCCAGAGAGGTGGATCAGTATATAGAAACAACTAATGCTAAGGCTCTTGCTTCTACATTATAAACTGTCTTGGCATTTTACATTGAATAGATTTAATCTGATCCTCTAGAATAAATGACCATACAAAGCATATTTTTGAAGCTGGTTGAATAATCAGTCACTGTTTTAGATCTTCTGCCCCAGCTGGGATTGAGGCATATTTGATGTTTAACCAAGACAGTGCTTTCAGTTTAGTCTTTGATAGACCTCTTGTTTGTATGGACCAAAATTGTTCTGTGAACTAAGACAGCTGGAGATCATGGTAGAATTTGCTCCCCAGCCACTGTTCCAAAACACACAGACTCCAGGTAAACACTTAAAATAGTGAATGCTCTATTAGACACTTTATTTATACTACAGAAGCTGTATTTTATTTGGTAATTTCAATTTTCTAATGCCCTTTTAAACTGGGGTAATAATGCTTCTCCCTTTTCACCATCCTGCTAAACTCTCATATGTTTTTTTATTGTGAAGTTCTTGTAGTCATATGGTAATATTTACCTGCATGAAGCGGCCCTCTGAAGTTCCCAGATTAGCAATGGTAAGGTTCCCTTTGGTGAAGATGGATATTGAAGTTAACAGCACACTGTTGAACTGGCCCATGAACAAGTCAACCCTCTGCAGAGGAGTCGTAACTTCTAAGCGATATTCATCATCTTGTGCTCTGCAGTATGAAGCGTTTCTTGAAAAAGCCTGTTTGAAAATGAAGTACAGATGAGTACTTTCTTTATGAGTAGCACTAGATCTTTGTCAGAATGAAGTCATTTAGCACAAATGCATTCGACCAAAAGTATTTTAAGATGTTTCAAACTTAATTGCTTCATCAGTTATGATGTTCCACGAGGAAGGCAAAAACTTCTTAATGTTGTGGGAATGTTTCTATTAACTTTTAAAATTCTGTCTGCAGGAATAAGACATAGGGTCTTTATTTAACTAGATGATAGGTGTATAAGCACATACATCAAGGTATCCTTTCTCATAGTGGCTTCCCTAATGCTGCTTCTCCAAGAGTCTGAGAATTCTTGTGCTGCAGAGCCTGCCTAGTGACACACCTACTTCTAAAACAGTTTCCTAGAAAAAGATTCTCTAACAACAACGTGATTTTTTACATTAAAATAACAATTTCCAATATTCTTCTCCCTCTGTTTTCACCACCTTTTTCAAAGATAAGACACTAAAGTGGAGAAGAGGCCAGGAAAGAAAAGGGAGATAAGTTAGGAAAAACAGGTTTCTGATCGTCTGTTTAAATGAAACTATGAGGAAGACAGATTTTGGTAATTACTCAGATTATTGTATTGATCATCTATGGTTCATGCACTATTTCATCCGATCTCTATATGTCTTGAATGCACTAAAAATAATAATGGCATTTGCAGGATTTTCTCTTTCATTTTGAGAATAGAGATTGCTTGTTTTTAATTTTCCTTGGAAAAATTCTTGAACAATACACTTTAAGTTATCTCTGAAGAAGAATATAACCTCCTAAAAATTCAATAGTAATACATTAACTGAGAATTTCATTATTATTGATATTACATCATCTGTTTTGGGGACATTGTATAAAGACAATAACCAGGAATCCCTTAAAGGATCTTTAACCAGTTTAAATTTGTAGCATGTTACCACTGTGACATACTTTATGAATAAACATTTAGGAAGATTGTAAAGGTCCTTAAGGTGGTTCCCTCTGTTGAAATCAACAGTTAGCTTAATTTCTCCTATTTTTTTATTGATTTGTTTTTTGTCACAAACGTGTTTTAAAAAATCTTTTACGAAGCTTGAATGAAACCTTCTCAAGACAGTCATGAGTCTTTTTACTACATCAAATAGATCTGCATCATACCCTTAAAGGGCATGTAGGACTAAAATTTTATTGTCTTCTTTTCTAGATTCAGATGTCTTTCCTCAAAGCATGAAAAAGAAAGCAATGAATGAAGAATTTCTTGTTGTTTGCCTAACTCTGGTGAATTCTGGACCCAAGGCATTGAAAATACTGTCAACAAAATGTTCAACATAGTAGCTCAGCCCTTTGCTGTTGAATTGTGATATTTCTGAGCTGAGCCCAGCAATAGCACTGGCAGATGAGGTTTTCTGCAGTCCCTCAGACAAGCAATCAGCACTGGTGCCCGCTTTTCTGAAGGTGCCCTGTCAATTTACTGTATTATTTAGGTGAAAGCCTACATCAGACCAAATAAGCTGTTGAAACCTTTCTGCAGTGTCTTACTGATACAGAAAAAAGGCTTCTGAATTAGATCTGGTACAGCAGCAATTTAACAGTTTGGTTATCCACACAACAATGGTTTTACTGTATTAGTTGTCTTATTAACTGTTAATATACAGTGTATTTTGTTCAGCAGCAACTGAACTAATACTTTGAACTAGATACACTGAACACACTTTAAGTATTTTTTAATCCAGTGTTTGACTGGGTTAAATCATCAATGGGCAAGTTTAGCTTTTCTTTGTTTTGGCCACCAAACAAGCTAAAAGCTGTATTATTTTGCACTCATATCCTACCCAGTCTAAAAGTATTTCTGAAACATCTGTGCAGATTACTCATACAATGAGTATGAAAAGTTCAAGTGGAGAAAGATGTACAGTTTTCGTGCTTTTTGAAATAAGGCAGATTTCTGATTTTACCCTCCACCAATGTGGGATCTTTGCTCTTTCCTGTAACTGCTTTTTTCCATAAGCAAAGACTTTGGAAAGAGATGTTTCTGTGCTAAGCTTAAAGTACTTCCTCCTACATAGTCATTTCAGCACAATTCAAACATCCTAACAATGCTGCCTCATGAAACCATGTTCAAGATCTTTGGAAAAAGTGGCTAGATTTTCCTTGCCCTCACACCTTTCTTAGCTTCTCCAAAGTCAGCTCAGCCACAAAGTCAGCTCAGGTTTCCTCAGAGATGCCGTAATTTTGTCTATCTGCTGAAGAACCTGCAGATTGTTACACATATGGTTCTTACAAAACCTGGTGCTTCATGGATTAACCATAATGTAGGGTTGGCTGTTCAAGAAATAGGAAGGCTTTGATCTTTGAGTAGAAATGCAGAGATTAAAGGCTACTTAGAAAACTAAAGGAAGATTGATAACAGGGAAAACTTTGTCAAAGATGATGCTTTGAATCAACACTTTTAAGCCTGGATCTCTCCCTCCCTCCCGCCCTCCCAGTATACACATAACTATCCATTTGGCTGTCAATGTGGAAAAATAACTGATGTCAGATGATGCACTCTGGATATTATGCCAAGTTCCACTGAGAAATCACACAACTATTGAAATGGACCATCAGAGCATGGGTAAGTGCTTGGGTTCAGTTATATTGCTTCTCTTATAGGGCAAGAAGTGCCAATTGTGCGTGTGATTCATAGAGAGGGCTTTGTTACTGTTAAGCTGGCACAGGTGTGCTGGAATGCAGTGAGGTGTGAGCAAGCCCTGCCTTACAGCTGTGTCCAGAAGGCTAGAAGATAATAAATGTTATCTTATTTGTTCATACGGGAAGTGGTGGTGCTTTGGAATTTACCCTCGATTTGGTCCACAGAAGACAAACATGCCAAAAAGTTCTCTGGACATTGCTGAGCTGAGCTATCAGAAACTGTCACTGTTTTGCAGCTAACTGATGGTTTATATGTCATACTCAGTGAGCATAAATATAAAATATTTCAGACGGAGTTGCACATTTGAAGCCAAAAGTGCAAAGCGGGGAAGGAATTATTACAGAAATGAATGAAAATCTCAGAAAAATACCCAGTTAGGTTGGTGTCAGAAAAATGATCCAAAAGTCTTGTCTCTAGTCTGAATCCTATACCCAGGAAAAGAATTCCAAATATATTTTTGTGAGCTTTTCTCTAATTTGCAGTGACTGCAAATTGGAGAAACACTCCTCCAGGCTTGTTCTTCTAGAGCTGGTGAAAACCTACTCTTAGTTAAGTGCAGTGCTCATACAGAAAGTGATATTATGTATAATGTCTTGATATTATGTTTAATGTCTTGAATAAACTGGAAATCAATGACTTAATCACTGCAGAACATTTCATACTGTCTTGTGAGCCACTTGAAGGACATAATTAAAATTAAAATTTAATTTGACAAATTGGAGACATGGTCTGAAAGTAACTAGGTGATATTTCCTAGTGTCAATCATAAAATATTGCAGTTATGATGTAAAGCTCGAGTGAAAGTAGGAATATGCATGAGTTTTATTTCATGCTGGTTTGTTTGACTTTTAACTTGTTGGCTGTCGAGAAACAAAATTCTAAGTATCAACCTTTTTTTTTTGCTATGAACTCTGTGATTCTCTCTCAAGAGAAGTGGTCACCTAGAAGAGCCAATAGCATTTTTCTTTTCATAGAATCAAAGAATCCCTTAGGTTGGAAAGACCTTTAAGATCCATAGCGCAACATGGAGTAGGGAGAAATAAGTTATTGTTAAATGACTTGGATCCAGATGTCAGCAAATGGCAAAAATCTTTTTCCTAAGAAACTGCTGTAGAGTTTCTGAATGAATTAGTGATTCTACATAACAAACTGGTTATCAAGACCATTAAAACCTAAGACAGTGTATAAGTTCCTTATCTATTCTCTTGTGGAAGTCAGTGAATTAAGATGAATAATCGAACTACAGTTTTCAGAGCGGATCCTATTGGAATCAAACATATAATGGTGAAGAATTTACAGGTACAGCAGACTGAGCAGGAAGAGTAACCATGAGGAACACAGAAGAACCTGATCATATTTTCCTCTCTAAATATTTCCATGTATTTTCAGCCAATATAGCTTTGCTGCTCTTGATACACCTTAATTTTCTGGGTAGTCTGCATTATTTCTGTTCAGGTGAGAAGTGCATTTGATCACTGCTCCTCTCCATTGAAAATACAAGAATGTAATTGTGGCGCAAATAATTCAGTGAAGCCAGGTAGTTGTCTGAGGATGAGAGTGACTTGATCATCATCATGGTAATGATGATTCTTGTAATCCTAAGGAAGGGAAAAATGAATCATATTGAAGGGCTCAATTTTGCCAGCGGAAGCCAATTCATGTGCTAAGCAGTTCCCATTGATGCAGAGCCACAGTGCTTCTGGTTTCTTCTTGACTGGTGAAAAACACCTTGAGGGTGTGTGGGTGCTGCGAACTCAGTCCAGTGTTCATGCAGGACAGAACATGTCTGGGACAGGGGACCGGGTTCTCTGTTTCTAGGACTAAGAACTTCTGCTGAGGCAATGAAGCTTCACTCTAAAAGGTAGAAGACTTTCTCCTCTTTTTGTTTTAAACGAAGAGTTGTTAGTTACCCTCTTCTTCCTTCCTCCACCTCCCAATACTCCTCAGGTATTTGAAAGCAATTCCAAGATTTTCATAGGGAATATAGAGAAAGCATGTCCCTTTCTGAGTATAAAATTTTTAAAAGAACTCCATCAGTGTAAAATTTTACACAGCATCATTTCAGTAACTCCTAATACTTGTTGCTTTGATCTACTCCTAAAATGAGATGGGGGAGGGAAGTCACTGTACTGATGCTCCACTTAAAGTAATAGGTAAAGAAACATCCATGTTAAATGTAATTAGTTAATACAAATTAAGATGATTTCATGTTCTTTTGTCAAGATCATTCAAAGAGTTATTTGCTTTTGTCATTGAACAGTACTGCATTAGTTCTCATAATCTGGTTAGTGCATTAGCACTAAGTAAATCCTATTGATTCAGCAGACAAAATGGACCTAAGTAATCTTTGTATTTTGCTGATTTCCTTTATATTAATTTAGCATTTAACTCAGCGTACAGATTATCAAAGAAGAGGTGTTGACTAATTACACATTTTTAAGAAACAAAATAATGCATTGGAGATATTGTGCTGATGAAAGCAGTTTTGCTCTACATTTGTAGTGCCTATTAGGTGCATTTTTTCATAGAAGTCATTAACATGGAAGCTGTGGTAAAATAGAAAGCTGGGAATTCCATCTAGACCAGCTATCCACAGATAATGCTGAGTGTGGAGACCCCGATTCCAACAAAACATTGCACAACAACTGCATGTCTAGCCAAAACAGTGGTGCAAGATGTGGGGCAGAAAGAAGTCAAGAAACTAGAAGAAAATAATGCAATCTGCCCTAATTTCCACAGGCTGTGTATAAAAGCAGGTGACATCTTCTTAAGAAAATTAAGCTGCCATTACCGCTTCCCTCAAGATCACTTCTCTAGCATTTCTTTATTTTCACACACCCTGTAGACAATGCAAGTAATAATTTCAAATGGCTTACACTTGCTTTCTGAACAATTTATACCATGGATCTTCTTCCTCAGCATTATTATTCCTTTTTTTTTTTTTAATTTACTGTGGGATTTGATTCTGGTTTTACTTGTGTGTTTGGAAATGAAGAGTAATTCCACTCTGATGCAAAATCTGTCTGAGATCAGAAACCCACATGCCACCGAGAAAGTTTGAGTAACACAACTCTCTCCTGGATAATAATTACCTACTGTTGCTTTAGTGAGCAATAATGATGGCCAGATGTGGTCCTGAGTCAGAATAAGTAGAGTAAGTAGAAAACTGCTGAGGTAAGGTGGGTGCTGAGTGAGCTGAAAGGCAGATGTCTGCTTTGTCAGGACTTATGTGTCTCTCCATTGTTTGGCAGCAGAACATGAGGAAAATTCATTGCTTGCTTAGATGTGTCAACCACCTACCAAGGCCAGGTGGGATGAATCTAGCACTTAGATCTGCACACAGTGCACTGCATAATCAGCTTCTCTTTCTTTGTAACTTGGAATTGTGCTTAAAGAAATCCAAGAAGATCATTCAGAAGGGACTGAGATGGTCCTATTGCAGAATAGGCATCAGCAGACTTGATGCAAACTGAATCTGGGATTAAGGAGTCTTAGAATTTGGTCTGAACCCAGGAAAAGAGGCTCAGATCTGAATATTATAGATCTTCAGGGAGTGTTCTAAGTATTATATAACAACTAATATACATTTTGGACATCTCTTTTTGTTGGACTGTAAAATTTTTCTAATTTGCAAGGTTACATAGGATAAGAAAAATATACTTTGTCCAGTTCTTGTCTTTAGATTTATTTAAGGGCCTTCAAGAACTGAGACATAAAAACCACATAAACAGATACCCATTTTAGCAAAATAAAAATTACTTTCTGCCTGAAATGATTTCTGTGCAATTTCAGAGAAAAGCAGCAGAGTCACTTTTCCACAGTAATAACCAATAGGGAACCCTGCTTTCAGTGGAAGAATTTGATTAAAAAGCCTGGAAATGGAACATTATTAGTAACTCTGGCTGATAAAGCTGTGCCCTTTGCAGAAAATGGTAGCTTAACGGATACTACTTTTTCACAGAGAAATCCAGCTTTCATCAAGAAGATGATAAAATGCCAAGCAGCAGCACTGGAAAGCAAGGAAAGACAGGTCCCCACTGGACATCAAGAGAAGGAAAACAGTAGTTCTTGCAGCCGTCAGTGTCTAACAGGTTACCCCCAACAGGTTACTCCTGGGGCTCAGAAGAGTCTGCAAAGATATGTACTACGAGGGGTTGTGTGGTACTTTCCACAAAAACTCCTCGACCTGCCTTTTTCCTTGTCTTTTTCTCAGGAACTCCCTCATGAGGTGTCCATGTGGTCAGTCCCAGAGATGGAACAGCCCTTACCTCTGTAGCCAAGTGTTTGCTAAATCTGGTTCAGCCTGAGATAACCTTACCCAGGCCCACACCCATGCTCATACCTACACACATTGGGTGCCTAAGAACTCATACCTGTGTCCGTCCCATGCAGACTAGACTCTCCCTGCATGCCCTTATGCCAGGCTGTTTGCCCCAGTCAGTCTTCCGTGGCCAGGTGGGTTGGTGGCCATGTACCTAATGGTGGAGGGGAGCTGGCTGGTGAGCACACCCTGCCTTGCACTCCTCTGGTACAGGCACAGCGGAGACCCTCGGCACAGCCAGGACTTAGGGCAGAGAGGCAGTGAGGGCAGAACAGGAACCTGGCTGCAGCCCATCTCCTTATTACTAGGGCTTAAGCATGTCTTAAAGGGTGCCAGAGCACTCTGCCCATCATTCTGCCCTCCTCATTTGTTTTTCTGAGACATCAGAACCCCAGAGAGGAGCGTGCATATGAATGGGAACAGCTTTTGTGCCCAGGCAGAGTGCTGTATGCCATCTGATAGTGCATTTCTAGAGGAATAAATGACTGAACTAATCTAATGGCTTCTGGTGCCTGACTTTTAGGGAAAATATTCAGTCACATTCTACTCACAATATAAAAACATCACCATGCCGTGAGATTATCTAAGTAATTTACAACAACCCATTTTAATCAGAGGTATGTGGTGTTATTTTTAAACCTGCCAAAATTTTATGCCAAATGATGTGGGATATAACAGTTACAGGGGCTCAAAAGAGTTATTTGTCTCTGTTTATTTTAATAAATATTCTTAGACACAGCCTTAAGATGACAGATCAATAAGTGCCTCTGCGGTTTCCTGATAGAAGGCAGCAATTATTTTCTTCCATTACAATATAAGCATAACCTAATTTTATTCATCAATCATGTACATACCGGTAATAAAGAAGCATCACCATGTGTTTATTTTACCCTCACTTTATTTTTTGTTTTGGTGATCTTCTGTTTTCCTTTCATGTTTTCCAACTGTTTATGCCTTTCTTTTAACAGGAATTGTGACCAGTTTGTCTTGCTTTATGACACTTTCTGGGAGCATGGTGGCAAAAGCCTGTCTGTGGTTTCTCTTTTCCTGGAAGGTCTAAGGATTTTAGGCCTCTACCTGAACTTACCTGTACAAAAAAACAAAGACGTAAGATCTTTATAGAGCTGAATTTGGATTTCATTTTTAGAGGTGTTTCATCATGTAAGTCCACAATGATTAAAGTCAGGTAATTCGGCTTACAACTGTTTAGCATGTAAGAGATGTACAAAGGACAAAAAAAAGCCTGTAAGATCGTAATCTATCTCATGACAACTGAGATGTACAGTGGAGATTGTCAAGGTTAAAGTCAGCTCATCTTCCTCACTTAAAAACTCCCATTTAATCCATGGTAAAGATGCACACTACTGGACTATGTCTGCAAATGAAGTAAGCAGCATTTGCCTCCTCATCTAAGCACACCTCTGCTTTGAGGATACCACACTGGGACTGATAATGACTAACTGACCAAATAAACTCTGCTTAAAGCCTACATCCAGTTCTCTCTTTGTTGTGGGAGATTTCTGAACAGTGATTCAAAACTCCCCACAGCGGCTACCTCTCAGATATCTTTGTCCTGACTCAAGCAATAAAACTTACTTACTATTACTCCCAATTTTTCTTTTAATTCAAAGCCAGTTCTGTTTCCATCTTGCTGTCATTTAAGTGTCAGCCAGCTCTTCACTGAAGTAAATTATTATGCAGTACTAACTGGTCACAGCTCTGCTGAAGTGCATCTGACATCAATCAGATGCTCCACTGGATTCACTTTTCCTAACTTCAGTGAGCCCAGGTTTTGGCTTAATATGTATTACACTTAAACACAACTGGAAATGTTTTATTTTGATTTTATGAAGTTTTCCATGAGCATTGGACTAAGTGAAGCACTGTTGTGCCTGGATTTATGTCTTGTGGTTGGTTGGCTTTGCTCTTCAACTAAGCTCTAATGAAGACTTTTCCCACGGGTGAGCAATACCTTCTTCAGTCCCTGTGAGTCCTTCTCATGTTTAGAAAGGTACTCCTAAAATTTCATCAGTTTCCATAGCCTGAACCTCTGGATTCACACTTGAATCCACATCTTTAAGATTTCTTATTGCTGAGGCTGTAAGGATAACAAACAAAAAGACCACAAATAGCATGACCACATAAACTTCATTCCTTTAGAAAACAAGGCCAAAATGGAACAAATTTTGCCAATCACATTAAGATGAGTGGAAATTTTTCTTATTTTTGCTTTAAATGTGATAAGAACAAATTGAGGAAGTGTTTCATATAAATCATTCAAGTTTATTTTGGTCTAATTCTACCTTTAGAAGCCTCAGATTAAACAGTCCTGAGGGACAGCCACTTAAAAAGATGGACTACCCCAAGTCCAACAAAATTATGTACAATTGTCTTATGGGACGTTTTTTGATAACATGAAATGGCTTTCATCAATCAGACTCTAACTGTAAATTATCGGAGAGCATTTCCTTGCAATGAGTGCTAGAGGCTCATTTTTCTTTTTAATGTTGAAGTTAGTGGTATACCATATTCACTGCTGGAGTGTTTTCACTGTCCTGTGACTTAATTTTGCAGTGGTCAGTGCCTTTCACTTGCATGAGTGGTCTGTGGTTTTATTTTCTCAACATCAAAGGGAAAGATCATCTTGGCTACATTACAAAACCAAATTTTGAACTTCTCAAAAATAAACTGTGACAAACTGTCAGATTTTATAAAAGTTTTCTTTTATGTTGATGGTGGCTTACAAAAAGGGGAAAAATGTTTTGTGCTTTCTTGTACACTTTTACAATGTACAAAGAAGGGCCTAAGAAGAATTGAGGGGTTTGAGACTCTTTTTTATTAATTATTATTTAATCTCCATCAAAATCAGGAAAGACCAGATTTGACATTTTTGGGACAAGCATAAGAAATAACATGCTTTCCTTCTTCTGTCTGCTCCTTCCCTTCCTTCACATTCCAACCCTTCAGGTCTACTTTACACACCAGAGAAAAACAGGTGTATAAAAGATGGCTGGCGAATTCTTGACAATTGTTTTGGCTAGTTGAAACCTGAAAAACCTCAAAGAACTCTTTTTACTGAAGCCTAAATGAGTCCTCTGGAATAAGGCAAGGGAAATGGTATGGCAAAGCTTGACAGCCTTGATATTTCAGTGTTAAGCAAACAATCAGGACAAAAATTTCTGACTGCCTTTATGCCATTTAAAAGAATCACAAGAAATCATAGAAACATTTTTCCCTTTATCAATTTAATGTAGCAGAAATCAGAGCTCGGATGACATTTCTTGAAAATAGGCAACTATAATAAACATATCAGCAGTACAAGACATTCATTCTGATATGCAAAGCAGCAGCAGACTTTGGAAAAGCTTTTGAAACATGAAAATACTTCCCAGCATGTGAAAAGCAGCAAATTATTCTGTCAATATTTTAATGGTATACTTTGTTTTGAAGAGATCACCTTACAAAATGGGTGTATAGGCAAGTGCAGAATGAGATAAGTTAAAGGCCACGAGCTTTAAAGACAGTCATTCACAAATCATATACCCCAGGAATATAGAATAAAAGTACTTTCAGAGAAGGACAATGGTTCTTGTTAAAAATGAACTGAAAAATGGAAAAAAAAAAAAAAAAGAAAGAGGATATTACTACCTGAAATGAAAAATTAGGACAGCAATAACACAGTGAAGAGAGATAAGCTACTGTGCTGAACGTTTGCTAACTTGTTTTTAGTTCCTGAAAATTGCCTGTCCCCCTCCCACAAAAAAAGGAATGATACGCTATATCTGTTGGGGCTGCATCCATGGGCAAAGCCTACTTCTGTGTTGAACACCTGGAGCCTGCTATAAGCAGTCATCCCCCAAATGCCAGGGCTGCTGTGGTTATTCTCAGACTGCTTCAGACCCCCTCTGAGCACATTCCTCCTACTGGGGAGAAGCCACAGGGTCTCTGTAATGGGTTCTTCTCCCCAGACTGCCCTGTCTCACCTCTGGCAGTGGGGAGCAGCCCTTCTCTTTGACAAAATAGACTCCCACCTCCAACCAGAGCATTGTCTCAACATCCTAACCTGATACCCTGCTCTGAGCAGCTGTGCTGAAGGGGACATTGGTGATACTTGGGGTGAAGAAGGCTGTGGCTCACACTCTCACTTTGAGCTGTTCCAACAATGGGATATGACAGATACCATCCACCTCTAAATGCAGGTTGGGCTGCTGATCCGTCCTGAAACAGGCCTCATACTGGCTGAGCAGAGCCTTGCCACAGAGGCTCTGGCCCTCTGGTAGAAGACAGCATGCCACCTCTAAGCTCCAAATTTCTTGTATTGCAGAAAAGAAAGTTCCCCAGGTAGGATATTAAAGGGCCTGCTTCATAAGCAGGTGATTGAAAGTTCTAATGTTTCATGTTCCAAAGTAACTGTTCAAAGTACCTGATTCCCAGATTCTGCATTTCTTTCACAAGACCTGAAACCAGCACAGTCACTGGCCAGAAGGGAAAGGGAAAATTTCTGTGCTTCCTCTGCTCACAGTATTTCATATGGTTGGAGAACAGCAACCTCCTGACGTCATGGTGTACAGAAATGCAACCCTCCCACCTGAGACCACCTGAACCCTCATTCAGATATGGATTTCACCGACACTTCTATCATGTAGAAACTGATGTCAGTAGGACTGTTTCTGTACTAAGCATGAGTAACCACATTACAATCTGGCTCTTCATGGCATATCCCAAACCAGCTCTTTCATTTCTTTTTCTGAGAAGGGCAGTGATTCAGCATTAACATACTTTTAAGTATGTGATGTTCTTCAGGGATTATTCAGTGCACATGGATATAAATGTTTATGAATACTTTTTTTTTTTTAAATATTAAAAGAAATAACTGCTGAAATGTTCCATTTATCTGCATCATAATTTCTCAAGTAAAAAACTATGGTTTTTAGCTCCATAAAGACCTCAGCGATTTTTATACTCAATTTCAGGAACTAATCCTTTCACAGACAATTCACAGCAATGAAAAACAATCTGCAATGATAAGGGACTTACATCTTGTAACTGAAACTGAAGGGATGGATACCTGGCAATGGTATAGGCAAAGAGAGAACAGAAGTCCCAAAATGTAACAAATCAATTTGCACTTACCCTGTTCAAGCAGTATTTGCTCTCTTTCCCGTAAAAGTGTTGGAGACATTTCATGTTCTGCTTGTCAACAATCTTGTTGAAGAACTCATTGATGGTTCGCACAGAGACAGCGCAGACAGCAGATCGGTTGGTTGGTTCAGAAGAGTCTGGTTTGCTTTGTGCAAAAACACCATAGAGGATATCATCGTTGAGCCCAAGACCCATTTCGTGTGCTAGAGCTGCACCAGGCTTGCTTACGTAGGCAGCTTGCAAAATGTTGAATACTTCCTTTCGGATGGACCTCTTTCTTCGCTTTTCAGTAAAAATGCACTCAAGAGGCATTTCCATGTAGGAACGCATCTCTGAGTCTAAAGTGCAGAAGCGGATAATTCTAGTGTGAAAAGATTGTGAGTCAAGAGTTTCTCTCTGTACAGTCAAAAAATAGACAAAGTGATCATTTTCAAAGGCATGGACGTACCTAATGGGATACGAGTCACGGAACTGAGGGAGGATATCTATATAAGATTGATCTGTGAGAAACTCAAAACCATCCTGTGTTTCTTTTAATCTTCTAACTGATATCGAATGCAGCACATGGGGGGGTTGAAATGTAGATGTCACAGTATTTCCAACAAAGAAGTTGACAAACCTGTCCTTTTCAGTCACCAAAACTTTGGTTCCTAAAGTGCTAACAACACAGTCAGGACAGTCATCTGCTTCTCCATCCACCTGGGGTGAGTACATGCAGTGCACCTCACTTTCAATGTCAGCAGGGTTGTCAGGGTGAATGATGTGACGGTGGCAGATGCCTCCGGACACACTACCACAGCTAATGAGCTGATCATCATAATAAGTTTCTAAAAGCAGCGCCATGTTGATGTTATCCTTCCATACGCTGTTAGACAAATTGGCTTTATCTCGGCAGTCTTCACATGGTGCACAGTCAGGGTTCTCCAAAACAGGCCCAGTCTTGTACACAGAAATGTTCTGGAGAGCTTCATTTAGTACATAAATCTTATTGACTGCTCCAATATAAACATGATGCTTGTATAAAACCACATTCTGAATTGGTGTGTCTGCAATGAAGTTAGGAAGATCATATTTTACACCAAGATTCATCTCTGATTTTTTAGCTGCTTCTTTGCATTGTCCATGGCTCCTCTGCAGCAAGGCAAACAGGAATACAACAAACCCAGAAGGATATGCAGTAAAAGGCTTCATTGTCAGAGATCTAATCTGTCAAAATATATTTAATGGAAAAACTGGTTATATTTCATATACTAAACTGTTGGTTTATCAGACAACAGAAATCTACTTCTAGGCTGCATGTAGTAGCTGAACTATTTCAGTTTAAGAAGGGCTGCAATCTTGCTTACTGTCATAATAGTTGTGCTAGAAATGGCTACAATCCCTGTTCTTTGTGAGTACCCATTTCACTGCCTTTAGAACAATTCACAGAAGGATTTTCTTATGATGAATTTCTCAAAATGCCTCAGCATGTTGTAGAGCAGCAAGAGAGAGAGGACTACTTCCACAATGGCATTAAACCAGCTGACTGATACGGTTTAGAACAAGATGCTGTACACACAGCTGAAAGCAAAACTGCCCAGGACACTTAGGACACAATGGCACAGGAAACAGTTGGAGCACTTCAGTGTGTGGATATAAGATATTTGTCAAGTTCTCAAGGGGCTGAACGAGTTACTGGCACAGCTGATCAAAAGTAAGAAACAGAAAAGACATGAAATAATGTGAAGATTTGAGCTGGAGTGGACTTATATTCTGCTGATATTTTTGATTAACCAAGATAGAGACACTTCTCCACCAGACCAAAGGAAGAAACCCCTCTCTCTCTTCTCTCTCTCTCCCTCCAGCTCCCCAAATCACTGTCTTTCATAAAGGCCTAGTTTGGAAAAAAAGAACGTCTTTTTTCAGCCAGCCCCACTTCTTGGAATAGTCATTCTCCCTAGTGTTGACAAGGCTTTGTAATGTATTATTAGAATATTTTATGCATCATGTGGTGCTTGGCACGTGCAAGCTTTATTTTAGGCCCTGTACCACAGCAGCAAGTCACTCTGGTGAGCCTTACAAGATACAGTTGTATCACTGTCTTGTAAACAAAGGGCTATCAAGTGACCTACAGCCATTAACTGATGAAATCAAACCACCTAGCACTTCTCTCTTTTTTTCACGTCTCCACACAGTTGTTTGATGTGGCTAGAAAAACCAAAGGCAGATGACTTGTGTGATATTTCACCCCCTTGAAAGATCAATGAAATGAACTGTGGTTATGAGCGTTTCAGTGCAGTATCCACACTATGCCCTGTCACACCAGATATTTTCTATCAACATCAGGACACAGTTGCTAAGCCAAATTTAGCTTCTTCATGGAGAAAACAATTATGCATTCTAATAGCAATATGATCACATACTTAGGGAAAATCCCTCTAGTTTTGACTATAGTTAGGCAATTGTTGCTAATCAAGAAATGCTTGTGACCACTGAGAAAATTTAAAATAGATGACCCAGAAAATTACAAATTGAATAATGGGAATCTGTTCCAACTTTTTGTTTCATTAGGACTTTATGCAAAATGAAAATATGACTGTAGACCAGATCTGTTTCAGCTGTGTATAAATGTAGTGTTTTTACTAGATTGGTTAAAACAATCCACTAATAATTCTTGTGGCACTTTATTTCGGTGTCCACTGAATTCCTTCTGTGGTTTACCTCTTTAATTACACAAAATAATAGGTTTTGGAAACTAATTGTTTAGTTACCTGTTATCTGGTAAGAATCATGATTGAGAGCTGGGGATAAAAATCAGAAACACAGGCTATTTGCAAGTATTAGCTGGTAAAAACAGGTCACACTTCTAGTATTGAGACATAAAGATCTTCCTTTGAATCAGTAACTTTTTTCTGATATTAATTAAGGATAACAGAATCCTGGAAATAAATCTAGCCTGGATTTATATTTGAAAGACTGCTGACCTCCACACTGCATAGGGCAGGAAACTGTCTTCTCATCCTTTGTAACATCTTGCTATTGTGAATTTTTTTCTGCTCTGTGCTGGGATGAAACCAAGAGCTTTCAAAGTTTGTGTAAAACACCCAGAAGTTAGACATGATCCAAGAACAATTGTGTTCACATCCTGCCTGGTCAGTGCCAAGTGAAGGTCCCAGCCCTGGGAGAAGTGGGAGCCTGGTTTGACTCTCTGCCTCTTTTCAAACAGCAGTTCCACCCCAGAAAATGCTGAAACTGATGCATTCCTGCAGATTCAGTTCTGATGAGTCAGCATGTTCTGACAAATACAAGATTAAGCAGAAAATTCCAAAAGTGCTCTATTTCTAACACCAGGCAGAGGTAGGTATATTGTTTACTGCAATAAGTTTAAACCCACTTAACAGAGGTGGCCCTGGAGTGGAGAGAGAAAGCAATGGGTGGGACAAGATTTGTGTGAGGATGAGGTTGACTAACCACCAACACAGAAAAAAAGAATGGAAGGAAGGTTACTTGACAGGCATCTTATTTGTTGCAGTGTACTCTGTGCTATGTTCTTGTAATGTTCCCAAATAGATTTCCCATCCAATATGTCCCCCAGTCTTCAGTTTACAATCCTCCCTATTCTCCCAGTGTATGAAAAAGAGGATCCCTACTTGTCCAACAACCAGTACCAGTGTGCACTGCAAGATTATTTAGACCAATAAATACTATCTGACATATTCTTTCACTCCAACCATATTTTGGTTGTGAGGCCAGTATCCTCAGTCTGCTCTGCCTACACTCAGTGGAATACCACTGACTTTAGTCTATGCTCTTGGAGACCAAAAATTCCACCATTGACTCCTTTAGCAAATAAGGCTGGAATGGCAAATTTAACAGTAAGAACAAAGGTGGGATTCAGTGTGATGTAAAGGATGCCAGGAATAATAAGTACTTTATTTTACCACTACAGGAAGGAAAATATGAACAATAAATGAAAACCAAGTCATCTTTTCTCCTCAGTTTGAATCTCCTTATACTGCTTTCCTTTGTATACTTTTGAGGTGTTACAAGCATCCTCCCAGACAGAAATCTGCTGATTCCAACCTATGGGAAGCTCTGGTTCAGATTTATGGGCAGCTCTGTAGGGAAGATGGTTCTCCACAGTCCATGTCTCCAGCATACTGTGAATCTTCTCTCAAGGTGCCTGATATCAGAAGGAACATGTCCTGTGATGAGACATTTATAGCTTAGGGAGAACATAGGAATCATGTGAAGAGTACTATGTACTTCACAGTCCTCACATCATATAAACTCTGCTGCTCTCTCAGAGTCTCATGACATCTGGTGCCTCTTTTCATCTGACCCAGGTTCTTTCTCTATTCTGATACTACAATGTCCAGCACAGAGCTGCTCTTCTGTAACCTCCAAACCAGGTCACTACAAATACACTTCACCTGATTACATCCTGAAGAAGAAGCAGAGAAATTTTGGTGAACTAAAAATTCAGTCTTTCCTCCCTTCAAAGGTCCTACAGATCTTCTTAGCATATGCTCAAATGTAATTTGTTGAACTTAAAAATTTTGATGAATTAGAACCAAAATACTTGTGCTATAGATAGATACAGGTCAAAGAACTAGCTGCTGTTTACCAATTGCAGAAAGAAAATAGGGAAACCTTTTGTTTCTCTGCTTGGTTGGAACGATCGATGCTGTTCAATCTTTTATGACCTTCCTGTGACACATGTGTGTCCTTCATGTGTCTACAGATGGCTCGTAAGCTTTGGCCTGTGATAGCTATCAGTGAGCAATAGCTGTGCGTGGATTATTCCTTTTGTAAGATATATTTTCAAAGCCAGTGTCATGTTGTGCTCATTTTTTTATCCCTCATCAGATGGTAGCCAGTAAAACTGATGAGAAAATAGATTTTGGTTAACCATTGCAAATGGCTGGTAATGATGTGTCATATTAGTGTGATTGGCAACCTCAAGTGCTATGGTTGGTGCTTTGAGTGTTTTTGTCCATTAACAGTTTCCCGTTGGCAATCTTCTTCCTACAAGTTTCATTCCCTCTGATTCTGATTTGGGTGATAATTTGTAAATATTGAACATCATGACTCTCCTTTGCACTGTTTGTGACTGTACTGACAAGTCAGGTCTTGCCCTATTGTGGAATAATGCTCAAGCTGGCATATGCAAGGGAGCCAGAAAACACAGCTATGCTTGTTTTCCTTTCCCTCATTTCAGAAACTTTGGTGCCATTTAGCTCTAATCACAAGCACTCCATGGATCTGCACAAGCTCAGACAACATGCTGACATGAAAGCATTTTGTAGGTTGTTTTGTGCATCTCATTTTAACTTGCTTTATTACAGAAAAGGAAATGACAGGGTCCTCTATCCCACAGAGAGCGTGTTTGTACAAGAACATATTTAGTCCTCAGATAAGTCATTTCAGGTTAGGTAACAGCAGTGCCACTTAATTCATGTTTCAAGAACTCTGTTGTCAGCAAAAGGTAGCCTTTTCCCCTCTTTAAGGTTGATAGTATGGTTTTATACTTTTTCCAGTGGGATAGTACATCTTGTTACTTTGGTCTCTGACACAGTTGAGGTGGCAAATTTATACAGAATAACCCCAGTGACTACTCCTCCTGAGACTTCAGTTTGCTTTGCTATTTTGGACTGAAACCTGTGCCAGTGCAGGACCTGATTCCCTGTGGCTCAGAGGCTGTGCCAGAGAGAGAACATCGTCATTCAAGAGGACAGGGAAAATGAAAGGGGGTGATGATAGCAGCTCCATCCATGCAACTTTAATTGGTGGTTGCAAATCTGTCACAGCAGTGGCATCAGCTTCAACAAATTAAGCTCACAATGGTACCTTCATGAGACTTTTCAGTGGCATCTGTATACAAGGCTGATTATATGTAAAACATATAGTGAGGGTAACCTGTTTTCTAAGTTCAGAGGTAAAAAAAAGTTTTTAAATTTGAACTTAGTTACCTTAAGACAATAAAGAGAACAAGGAAATTGAGTAAGTCAGCAGCAAACATACAAATTATCCCTGAGCTGAATTCAAATGGCTAATCTGAGTCAAAATTCTTTGTCTTCAGCACTATTTCAGCTTTAGGTTAGGTCACTCATCCTGACTAGGGTGGCAACATAATTTTTCCTACAGCATGGTATGCACTCTAGCACAATGCAGTTTTCCAATGTATAAAGTCAAAGAACTTATTTGCAGTGATTTAGGTCATAAATTCATTCATAGCAGAGCTGGGAGGTTTCTAGGCTATTCCAAGAGGTGTGTGTGCATGCAGATGACTGATGGGGAAGAACTGTTGGGCAGGGCACAGTCTAGGCAATTGCTGGAGGATCTACCATTAACTAAATCCTCTACATGCACAGTGCAGTCATGTGTGTCAGAAGAAATTGCTTTCATTAGCAGGTTTAACTGATCTGTAAGCCTTTCCTTACAATATTCAAACACATAAAAAAAGAATTAAAATTATCCCTGCGTAAAACACACTCTTTAATATATGTAGTCCATTACTAGGTCCAATATACCATTATAATTCACAGCAGCAATCAAAAGAAGCATTTTTGTTGTCTAGCACATTTATTTTTAACAGGCTTTAAACAACAAGAACACTAATCTAGCCCTTGCAGTGTAGAAAATGCTAGTCTTACACTCATTTTGCAGTTTTTTGGAGGTGTCCTGCTGTGCAATAGAGTATTTTATTTGAAACTTGCTTCAGAACTTTACATCCTAAAGCCAACTCATGACATGGGTCTTTAGCATAACTGGATTTTTTAAATCTTTTTTGTTGTGATGGGCTGACAATGACACTACTGGTTCTTTTGTAATGAACTTCAGCAAACACTCACTGATATATTACAAATAAGTGGAACAGATCAAGAGCTATATATTGCTCAAAAAGATTAATTTAATAGATGGAATGTAGCACTTCTTGCAATTGAGAGAAATTTCTCATGTGAGGAAGTAGTACCCATTTTAAGGGCTGAGGAATCAATTTCACAAAGGAAATGGACTAGAAGTTCAAAATATACATAGAATAACTGAAAACCAGGGAGGAAATATCCCAAATAAGGTAAAACCTTTACTGTTTTTTCATGCTTATATTTGCAGATGGAGTTGGATCTTTAAATAGAAAATGACAGCCTTCCACATCTGGATGATAAGGATGGGAGGATTAAAAAAACCCCAACCAAACAAACTATTGTATTGTTTAGCAATAATAGAAAATAGAAAGCAAACTTTGAACAACACAATTGTTCCATCCTGTTCATCTGAAACACAAGTCAGCCTTTGTGGAACTTCAATAAGAAAATAACTGTGATGTTATTGTGGCTCTTTACCACTACAACTGAAGTAAAATAAACCCAGTTCTAGCATAGACTTAACCTTGGTATCTGCAGCAAATAGTTCAGCCTGACAACTGACACATGAACATCTTACTCAGTCCAAAGGTTCAGTACAACTAGAAAAAGAGGTATGTGTGTGTGAGTAGAATAACATTCTATGCTTGATATAGTACATATGACTCATAACACAAGGCAATGTTGGTCTTCTGGTTCAGTTTAGTGCAAATGGAGATATTTGGGGGTCACTTCAAATTTTTCATGTTTGAAAAGCCTAATTCATCTCTTATCTATTTTCACCATATATGCAAAGCAAAGGCTTTTATCAATTTCTAGTGAGCTGAGATAAATGCAGACATGCTCTGGTGGACTGAGGAAACCACACAAGCTTGGGTAAAGATCCAAGCTTTTTTTTCTGGCATGATAAAGACACCTTATAGTAGGAGAAAGCAACTTGCATTTCTGAGTCGATCCTGTTGATCAACTTTTCTGCATGAGTCTGAGCATTTTGTGGTTGTCTGTACTGAATGGAGACAGTGTAATTTCCTTGGAATCTAGTTCCTCCTTTTGTAAAGAGCCAAGTTGGCAAACCTGGCTGCAAGCACAGTTTTAGCTCAATTCCCTCAACTAGCCTCAGTGCTTAGATTTGCTACTTTATGTTTTATGGTTATAACTTTTATCTACCTGAGTTCTTGTATTGAAATGCAGAGCATATTTTGGAAGCCTTTCTTGTCTTGTAAAGCTAACATCCTTCCATACTGTGATAATTAAAGGAACGGCATGGGTCATAAAAATGAAAAAGATTAAAAGGCAGATAGTCATGAGTAACCAAGACAGCATACAGATTTGATCTAAATGTTCTAACAGCAATTATGAATGATCTTGATGCAGGACATTTCCTGCAGTTTAATTGTCATTTGCTGCTAATGGTTCTTAGGAGTCCCTGAGATAATAACTCTTCACAGCCAAACATTAATCTCTTAAAAAAAAAAAAAAAAATTTCTCTATGTCAGTAAATACAGATGGTATTGTGTGATATATGACAACTGTACCAAAATAGTGATGATAAGGTATATTTTATTAGATTGGTACCAATGGACCTACAAACCCACCAAATTACCAAGTTTCCTTTTAATGTCATAGTAAATATAATATTATCAGCAACTAAAACCCAAGAAGTCCCTGAATTCTTCCAAGGTGTGGTACAAATACCTAGGATACTAAGCACAAGAAATTGTGCTGGTTCTGTTCTTTCCTCTGAAAGAGCTGGCAGGACGGTGTCAGGCAGCAGCTTTCTGCTTGATGGTCACACATAAAGCACAGCACTGCGTGCCATGACTTCACCCTTCTTAGTTAATGTGTCTCCAAGAGCCACAAGGCAAATTAGCAACAAAACTTAAGGTCAAGGATTTCCAAAAGCTTGCTGATGCCTGGCTTGATACACAGCCTGTCAAGCTGAGATGTCATGGTCAAACTGTGCAGGGTCCCAGCAAGATCAGCACATCTGTACAGGTGAGCTGGGCTTACAGATTTGGAGAACTGGCCCAAAGGCTGGAATGAGGCCCTCAGTTCTCCTTCACTCCGCCTTCTTGGGGTGGCTTATCCAGGGAAAGGAAAACCCAAGAAAAAGTCCTGCCTGTGGACCTGTTTCAGCACTGTACAGAGGACTTCAAGTTGCCTCCAAGTCATCACCTTGCATCTAGGAACTTTTGTGGGGTGCTGAACTAGTCTGGCCTGGGACAGTCCATTGGGCTGACATTGTGCTGGGCTGATATTGCGCTTTGTCTGCATGCATACCTAGTGCTGGAAAGCAGACTGCACTCCTTCCATGCTCAAGCTGGCTCCACAACATTATAACCATGATTGTGTAATGCTGTGTTTGAGATAATCACCCCCGCCAAACACAAGCCACCTCTATGCAAAGCTTTGGTGGTCTTTGCCCCAAGTGAAAACGTGGTACAAACACTCAAAACAGCTACAAACAAAACTGAATAGTCTGTGTTTGTAAATTCGCTAGTGAAAGCAATGGGGTCTTTATTTATGCCTCAGCTTCATACATTCTCTGACACCAAAGTTAATAACCTGATGGTCTATTTAACTTCCTAGTGGCTTTTTGATAATCAAACAGGAACAATGTCAAGGATAGTGTTCATTTCCCATCTGTGTTTGGTTAGGGGGTTATGACCTTTTCTTTTTAATGCTGACCTCGCTTTTGTCACTGTAGGTTTATGTTATTGCAGTGCACTTTAACTGATGCCCTACTTTCACTCAGTTTAGAAAGGGAGTTAATGACGACTCATTGGCATGACCGCTGCCTCACTGTGAACCTGTGATTCATGATCCCCTTCCAAGGACTTTACAGTATTGGCATCCATAAATCCCAAAATGGCCTGGGACCAGCCAATCTGACATCCTGGCTCTCACCAGAGGCAGCAGTGTCACAGCTGCAATCAGGAGAGTGGCTGATCTGTAGCAGCCTCAGCTCCCTTTTTTTTTTGGCAGATGTCCCTCAGCAAGGGTCTGTCAGCCACGGTTTTTGTTTTGAAATATTGTGTTGACCTTCAGAAGATGCTGAAAAGCTCAATAGTTTGAAGAAGGAGTTCAGGGATGGCTAAGCAGTCGGAGTTTTTTTCATGCTAATGGGATCTTTTTTTGTGTGTTTGTTTCTGAAAGGATTTTTCAGCTGGTTCATTTACTTTCTTTCAGCCTGTCCTCTCCCCTTGTTTGGAGAGACCTGGGAAGCTTAAATGTGCAACTGTTGCTCTTCAGAAGTTCTCATTTATACTCGCCACAGAACGAGGTTTTGGACTTGTTCAGACCCTGGAATGCTTCCTTTGGAAATCTGGAGCCAGACTCAAGGAGTTTGTGAGATAAGCAAAGAGGCTGTTTCCAAACTTCAGAGGGTATTTACCTTTCTCATAGGGGTGAAATGAGGATAATGAATCCATTTTTACAAAACACCTCCAAAACACAAAAGGCTTTGTGCTGATGTTTACTACAGGCATAGCACAGAAAGGCTGAGCTGTAGGATGGTGCCTGCTATAAAGGGGCTCATCCCTGCATGAACAGGCTGGCCAAAGGTCTAAATCTGGGACTAGGGCTTGGCTCTGCTGCTTTTGCCCCCTGCCCTCTGTCTGCAGCCCCTACCTGCACTCTCCTGCCCTTTTGCCATGAGATCCAGCAATCCACCACCCCATGGCCATTCCTCACTCTCCTCCTCCTCTTCCTGTCCTGGTGGGAAGATGCAGACAGTGGAATGTGAGTCCTCCTAGGCAAAGCTGTCCTGATGCTTTGGAGCCAAGCCAGCTGGGAGGAGGAGAGGGGATGGTGTGTGGCGCTGGAGGCTGCCTGTCAGCAGCAGGACCCGTGCCTGGCTCCATCCTGTCTGGGCACTGCAAAGGAGCTGGGCTGGGAGCTGTAACCCAGCCAGGACTGAGAGTCTCTTACTGCTCTGTCTTCTCTTCCAGAACTCCAGCTCAGGTGAGATCCAGGGAATATTCAGCAGAAAGTGCAGACACTGGTTAATCTAAGCACCTGAGAGCTTTGTGGCCAGTGAGTGTTAGCTTTTTTAGATCCCTTTGTTGGACTTGTGCCCTGAACTCACTCTAAACCCCATTTCAGATGCCAAAGCAGCCCCTCTGGATCTTCCCCATAACATTAAGCTTGGTCTGTTTATCCAAAAGGACAATAAAATGGCAGTGATAAAATTGGAAATTGGTCAGTTAATGTATGTTTTTAATTTAGGACTTCATAGTGAAACAATTGCTCCTGAGCAAGATGTTTTACTAAACAGTTGATATTTAATTCAATATTTTGGGCACTGAACAAAGGTCACTGTCATTTAGAATGAACATTTTCTTTTACATCCCTGCTCCTTACTAAATATCTTAAAATTACATTGTATTACTTATTAGCACCATGTGTGTTGTGTTCAGACAAAAAATATGGACTACTTGTGATTAATAACTGCTCAAATGTTTTAAATTTGAGCATGATACAGATGTTTGAGGATGGACAGATCTCAACTCTTACACACCTGGCTTGCACACAAAAGCCTGGTTTTGGACCTAAGCTAGGCCAGGATAAGCTACACTCCTTCACTGTGAAGCCATCATCTTTTCCAAGACTTGACTCCACAGTCTCTATGCAAACATTACTCTCATTGATTCCTGTGATAGTTGAGCTGACTAAGGATAGAGAACAGGGTGCTTAAAACAGGCTGAAAGACAGAAGATCTGTGGCAATGACAGAATCTCAATACTACCTCATTTAAAATGAGCAATAGATGATACAGGGTAAATACTGAGGTATAGAAGATGTAACAGGAATGAGAGGTGCAGAAGAGTAAATCTTTAAAATCTTATATATTGTTAATGAAGATAATAATTACTCTTTACAGAAAGGCTGAATTAACCAATGCTGCATATCTAAGTAACTAGCTAATGGACACAGGCATTATCTTTCCATAAGTCTTTGAAATCCCTATAAACCATGAGTAGTCAAATATTTGACTGATGGGCTTTTACCCCTGTTAATAGCATGTGATGCTGGTCTTGGTAAATAACATAACTTTAGATTTCCTTCTTGCAGCTGGGGAAGGGTACTTTCTTATTTTTAAGCCACCTCTTATTGCTCCTTGCTGCTTCCTGAAAGGCTTTTTGTACTGTGAAAACAATTCACTAGTTGTTACCTAATTTTTGTGCCCTGCAGGGGATTTTGGGCACTCATACTTTGCTCAGATAAGCAGAGACCTCTCTCACTGCTGTCAGGGGAACTTTTAAGCCATTCCTGCTTACCTGCAGACAGAGGTTGGCCCAGCTTGTATTTCACTTAAAAGAGAATTGTGGCATTATTTGCATAAAATAAGTTCTTTCAAAGCATGGTATATGAAAACTTCTCAGTTTGAAAACAAACTTACAAAAACACAACTCAGCCATCTTCAGGAAGCAGCTAAGATGTCCCTGAGCTCTATCCCAGCTGATTTTATTATCAAAGCTTACATCTGAAGAAGAACAAATACGTACTTATTTTTGTAAACGTGTTTTCAGAGGGAAGGAAAGAAAACTCCACAGAACTGGAAAACAGGCCTTCTAAGCAAAAGTGATCACACAAGGTGCTTTCCTCTTTTTTTAGCCCTGCATGAAAATCATGAGTTTCAGTTTTGCAATCAGAAGGTCATTAATGATTTTTGTCATTTCATGTATGCTTGTGCTGACTTGACTTACCTTCTGACTGGCTCTCACCTCTCTCAATTCTATTAGCATGTTCTGCATTCAGAACAGCTCCTCTCATGTAGCCTTCGATAGTCAAGCAGGAAAAGAAAAGGTGACTGTTGGTGGTTAGGTCATTTTGAATATAACCAGGAGAAGGAGAGAATCATCCCTTTCTCACAAATGGACATGCCTTGCAATCCCTCTCTTATGTATAGATAAGGTCAGGATAAAAAGGACAAAAAAATGAAATGGAATCTGATAGAAACAATAACTGAATTCTATGGGATTTAATGGAAGATAAAATGTAATGAGATTTTAATATACAGTTCTGAAGCACAAATAGATTGAATATTACATTTCATAGGATAATTCAGAAACTTATAGTAAGGTTCCCATGCTAGATTCAATAGGATTTTCCCATTGTGGAAATTTATGGTGGAGAACTGACAAGATCTTGAAAATGTCACAGGAGAGGACATTCCCAGAAAAGGAGCTATTTAATCCTCTGAGTAGGGAAAAGGACACAGAGAAATGTTGCCACCATGTCAGGTCCGCTGGTAATTTGTTTGTAAGGCTAATATTTGCAATACCAGGAAAAACAGACGTTTGGGAATTTCAGATTCTGACTACAATAGGCTTAATAAACCCTAAATACTAGGAAATTAAATCAAAGTAAAGCATAAAAAACACAGTTCACCTCTGGGTCCTCTGTTTTCAACTCTTGTATAGTTTCCACTGAAGGTGACAGAATTTACACCCTGAGTTTAACTAAAGGCACCTATATCCTGGCTGGGGAGACACCCCCCCTTTACTACTTGGAAACACTGCAAACACACACAGTGATAAAACTCATTATCATGCAACACTCCATCCTTGAGCATGCACAGGAAGGCAAAAGCAAGATGTTCAAAGTTTTCCTTCCTCAAATTTTTCTTTTCCTTCATCAGAAGAGTTAAACAACAGTTAAGATAGTTTTCAATCATCTGCACCAAGCTAAATTGCATCTTCAAACATGAACAACATTTCCCACTCATCTAAATGGATGGTAAATACATTTTTTAGGGTGAAACTTGGATTATTTTCCCTGATGCAGAAGTGTTATATCTGTGTGGAGGGAGCTCCACATTGGCTCATTGCTTACTGAAGCCCATTACTGTTTGCATTCTACCTACTCTTTAAAAGATTATTAATATTGCATTTTTTTTACTTCAACTTTGGGCATTTGTAAGAATGATATTGAATACTGAGTATTAACATGAAACAGTTTCCCTCAGTAAAAATATTGGACTCTAATCCAAAGAGCAAAAGCAATAAACCTAAAGAGTTTAAGGAAAGGTTTTACAGGACAGTAATATATAACATGTAAAATTAATACCCCCTCTCTAGAAGTAGATAGGAAAACTGAATATAACTAAAGTAATTCATTTAACATTTTCAATTCCATCAGGAGAGGGTAATTAATCAACTTCTAACATTAATTCAACTACTAACACCTTTCATTGTCTTCAGTAAAGCTGCCTTACTCTTTTTTATTCTGCTTTCTCAGACCTAACGGAATCTGATAAATTTGGATGAGAAGACACATGAAAGTATATATAATAATACTGATACATTAACACCCATACCCAATATTGGGATATATAATAGCAACAGATAAAAGGATATGTAATTCCCATAACAAAAATCCCAATACAATTTTGAATGTAACACAGTCTCAGAGAGTAATCCAAACCAGAGTTACCCCAGCACATATCTAAGACAAATGAAGCTTGCGGAGTTATTTCCGTTTGTCCTTTTCTAGTCATGCTTTGGGAAAATCCACAGATTTAGGACTTTTCTCTGGGCCTACTTGGAATACTGGGCTTATTTGGAAACTTGCTACTTTTATCCTCACAGGATCATCCACGACGTGGGTGAGTGGGGGGGAGAAGCAAACTCCAAAGTCTTAATAAATATTTCTGATGGTCCTAAAATTCTGGTGATTTAGTTTGGGTCAACCAATCCAAAATGGACTCTTATTTATGATACAGCTAAAGATAAAACAATAAAAGTCATGTATGTCTCGAGGCGTTCACGTGGCACAATAGACCTCTATCAAGCTTGAAATCTCACTAGCTGCATTAGTTTGAAAACAAAGTAAAAGAAAGGTGAGGTTCAGCATCCAGCTCAAACAAACTAAAAAACAAACAAAGAAACATTAATTTAAGAAACATTAAATAAGTAAGTTTGGAATTCTAACTGTAGATGATAATTGTTTTCACCTAACTCATTAAACATGCTCAGAAAGGATTTGTTTCTACAAAATTTAGATGAAAATAGATAGTTCCTGCAGGACTTAACAATTTGTACAACTATTAATGAGAAAAATTTTATGCCAAAAAAGATACATAAACCTTCTACTAAAGTCAAAAAAGAGGAAATCCATTTTTCAAATATGGTGCAGACATACACAAAAGCAGAGCAAAATCCAGTGTCCATGAAGAGCCAGTGGCAAAGCTCCCAGAGACAATCATGAGGCCACAATCCTGCTCAGGGTTCTTACCAGAAAAGTAGCACAACCACAAAAACAGGTTAAAAAAGCCAGTTTCCTAAGACCTACATGTGTTGTTGTAGGCCTGAGTGTTTGCAGGGGGTGATAAAGGGACTTGAATTCAGCTGAGGGTATGTTCTGCCAGATGTGGGCAGTGGTAGCAGGCAGCAAAGCCGGGGCTGGGTGTGGACATCCCACACCAGGGCCATGTGGCTCTCAGCCCTAACAAATAAGTGTAATCAGCCCATTAGTTCAGGTTTCTCCCAGTCCCAGACAGTTGTTTAAAATGAGCATTATTTGAAGCAAACCAGAAACCTTAACACTGTATTTCATAAATAGCTGTAACTTTACTGGCTAAATTCATGGTGGTCCAGCCGTTTACTGTTGTAGTCAAAATGCCTTTCTGAGTCTCATCACCTCTCCCCTCTGAAGGAGGTTCAGCTACGGCAGGTAGGGTGCAAGAACACGCGACAGGGTCACAAATCTACACATCCCAGATATCAAGAGGCAAGAGTATTATATATGCTTTAATTTTTGGTCACCGGCCCATATCCAAACAGCTGAAAACTCTTCAGGGTTACACGCCATCCTCCTGCAGTAGGGCTACCACCTGGAGGCCACCTGCTGGCCTGCTCTTTCTAAAGAGAAGCAGAAAATTTTACGTGACTCTTCAGCCACAACCAAAGCTATGAGTGTAGCCATTTTATAAAATAAATTATACATTTGGCATATTTCATATCCTTATGCTGAAAGAAAATCTGGCTGAAGCAAAAAACTTCCTGTGTGGGAAGTGAATAACTTACATTGTATAAAATTGTCAATAAAAATTATTTACTTATTGCTTAAATCTAGCTGTCTTTATAAATGTGCCTCCTCAATTAACTGAGTCTGCTTGTAGTAGTGTAACTGAGAGGCCCCTGTGCTTCATCATCAACTCCAGAGCCATGCTATTCTGAAAATAAAAGACCTGTATCCTGTGCAAAAAATAAACTCTGGAGGTGACTTGCTATGTTGCCATTTTGGATTACAAAAAAATACTCAGCCAACACACAGGGGAAAGCTTAATTCCAGCAAACACACACATAAACAGGAAACCTCTCTCCAGTCAGAAGGTATTTTTCCTTCGTACAATGGGGTTCAAAGATGTGTCATCATATAGTTTAAAACAATTACTAAGGAACCTTACCGTTTCCAATAGCTTAGGAATAGAGTTGGCTTCCACAGTTGAAAGCCCGCTGGAACTTGCATGGGAAGCCCACAAACACTAACAAATATATACTGGCTTAGGCCAGTGCAGAATTTTTAATCAATAAGCATGTCAAGCTGGGGGACAGGGAGGGGAGGGAATCAATTTTCAGGAGGCAAATGGTAACAACTGTAGATTTAATCAAATTGCAGATGCAATCCCTTACTATTCTCAATATTTTTGAAAGAAAGTAGCTCCATGGCAAAGAATGAATTTCAATAAATGTCACATATTTAGGTTTATGGCTGAACTTTTAAATTTATTAAGCTAGGTCATTGGTCCTTCACAGAAATTATAACCATACATGTCAAAAAGATTCTGATACCATTTAGGTGGATAAACATCAAAATGAAGGAACTGCAGTAAAGGAACGCAACTTACATAAAAAAAAAATCTTATTTCTTTATGGCTACAGAAAAAAAGACCCTTCAATGTGAGTCTAAAGCTGCGATGTACACAACCAAGTGGATAGCTATCAAATATCATGGTGATGGCCATGGTGTGAACACTTCAGCAAAATGAAAATCTTCTAAAAGCATTTGCCAATTTTCCTTCAACATGCATTTGCAACCAAATTTATCATGAATTCAAACAAGAACCTTTCGCTGCCTTCCATACAAAAGGACAATTCCATGTTCATTTTCTTGGAATGAGCAGAAGAAACTATCAGAGCTGTAGGATGCACATACACACAAAAAAGCATTTTATTTAAGAATTCTGAGCTTATTAAACTCCTCAGCACTCTTCTGTTATTGACAAATGCTTGAAAAATTAAATGTTCTGAAGCACTTGCATCTCTGGAGACTGCCATGCTGGGAGCAGAGGCAGACAAGAGGTTTCAGACCATTCACTGCTTCTTTTGCGCCACATGTATCCTTGTACCTGGCTTATGTACACAGCATCTCCTGAAAATACAAGCATTATAAAATTCTTAAAATTTGAGGGTTACAAGCCCCTAAAATTCTCTATCTCCACTTCTATTTTCCACTTTTATATTTGGTATACTCAATTGCAACTAATTTAATGAAAGTCCATCTGAGCCAAAGGGACTCAGTCACCACCCAGCCACATCAAGTGACTGAAAAAGATCATAGTGTGACTAAAAAGTCCCAGAACAGATCAAAAACCATGGCAATCTACTTGGGAACACTGTTTGCTTCAAAGGAGTTATATCCTGGACTAATGTGGTCTGATAACTTTACCTCTCTTTTCTTTTTCTAATGTTTAAAATTGGAGGAAAAAACCACTTTATCTTCTGGTACAACATCATAGTTTTCCTCAAGGCAAATAGCTTGGCAATTTGCTAGATTTGTTAATGCTAGAGGAAACAAGTTAGCACACATACCATGTGTTTGAATGCCTTTGGAAATTAGATTGAAACACTGATTTGATTTCCTAAAAGGTATCTTAAACAAGGCAAGGTTAGAGATTTGAAGAGTAATGAGAATTTGTGTGACTTCAAACAGCCCTACATAAAACAGACCTGATATTCTGGGGGGAAAAAGGTCACCTAATTATTCGTTTCCTGAAGGCCCTGTCTATACTACATTTCCCTTGGGTAAGGAAACTGATTTAAAAATGGCTTCTGCTAACATGTTTGCATCAGTCGCTATGTATGAGACAGAGATTTTTAAAGCCACTGCCGAGAAAAACACAACATTTTTGTAAGAGAACAACAGAAACCTCGTCATCTTGCCTGTAGCAAAAAGATGCCATCCTCAGAGTCCTGCATGGAGCTGTGGCCCTGCCTCCTTGGTGATGGCATGCTGCTTGGGCCAATGTGGCATGACCAACAGAAGTGTGTTGCACAGGTTTAATAACCAAATACAACCTTTGCATAGAAAGCAAAATCACCAACTGCGGCCATAGCAGACAAGATGCACATGATGATGGCTCATCTGAGGGTAACAGCCTAATGAAACATGAAGTTGTGTCACCAGCTCAGAGGACAGACAGCAAGGTAGCAACAGGGAGGTAGAAAGCCTGGACATAAGGGTTTCACAGGAACCCACCACAAAGGTGGTGTTGCCACCCAAAATCTTAGGAAGGTGTGTTTGACGTTTCACACAACTGCACGCATTCCTTCTGCTTTGCACCAAACAGATCCTTGTACCCCCCCATCGAATTTTGTGTTTCTGTAGTTTTAGAGAATGCTATTCAGCTACCCTATCCCTTTCTCGTTCAAAAAATGATACGTAGTGTAAAGGGAGCCCAAGCAGGATTTCCCTTACACTAGATATTTCACAAACACAGATGGAGATGCAGGACCTCTCCTTGCTTTCTGCCTGAAGCAAATAAAGTCTAGACATATCCCCACCACAAAGCAATGGTGGCGCAAAGCAGATCACCCAGTGCTCTGTGACTCCCACTGCTGCAGCTCTGGCTCTCTGGCTACCCCAGCACAGCATGCTGCCAGCGTCAGGTTCCTTTTGTGGCTGCAAAGGCAAGGCTGCTGCTCTTGCACTGCAGCCAGCTGTGCCAGTTAGTCCCTGGAGTTCTGGAAGCCAGATTTAGGAGGCAGCAGGCTTTGAATTTCTCATCTGAGTTGAAAAATACAGAGCAGGCATTTGCAGATCATAGAAGAGTAAGAGTAGGTGGGTTGCCCCCCTTCGATTGCATTGGACAAGCAAGAAGAGGTTACAGGTCATCAGCTAAGGTACCAAAAACCATAAATGCAGGAAAATTGGGATAGGAAAGGCAGTCCTATGAAGACAACACTTGCTGCTTAGTTTTGCATTCATGAGCTTTTAATTGAACCTCTGATGAATTTTGGCTTTCTGGCCACCTTGCCCTGAGTCAGTGAGCTCCCATCCATCTATGGCTGCACTGTCATCTACACTTGAACAAATAACACGTCTATGAACCCCTCTCCAGCCACAACATGTGTGCGTTAGCTTATCAATAAAGAACTGCTATGCAGTGGTTAACCTCTGAAGAAAAAAAAAAAAAAAAAGGAAAAAAGGGGGGGGAAAAAACAAAAAAAAAACAAAAAAAAAAAAAGAAAAAGAGAGGAAAAAAGGGGGCAAAAAAGGAGAAAATCCTTATAGGATAATAAAGACAATTCATTCCCTCCCCACAAAAAAGGCACAGAAGTCGACTTTCTGTTCTGTAAATAGCAAGATGAATGTTTTACAAAATATCCCAGTTTTCAAATGATTCAGTTTGTATTAGAAGACAGAAAAAGAATCATACAGCGCTGAAGAAGGATTAAGACACAAAGAACAAGTGATACAGTCATTCTCCAAGTTACTTTGTTTTCAACATGCAGCTGCTGCCAAAGGCTAGCTTTTTGCTCTTGCAGCGTATGATCTGTAAACATTTAACCAGCTCTCTGAGAAACATGCGAGACGCTTTATCTTGCCTGATTATGAATCCAAACCTCTCAGATCTAAAATAAAAAGACAACAAAAAAGAGACACCATCCTCTTTTTGCGTCTGGACAATGAAAAAAGCACCTGTGGGATGAAAGCAAATGAACTACCACACAGGGCATAGGTTCTTCGGGAAAAGCATGCACTGCAGCTTGAATAAACCTCCTACAGGTTACAAACGCAGTTTGTTAAACAACGCTGGTATTTGATTATTAATCCCCATTGATGTATGTGCAAAACTTCCAGTTTCTAAGGAGTGCATTCAGCACTTACAAAGCCTGAGATGACATAATTTAATGCTGACATGGAAACAGTAGTGGAATGCCATTATATGAGTCCTTGGCGATTTGTTTACCGTTCGAAGCAAATTCTGCTATTAAAAATGGAAAAAACCCAAACCCCAACAACAAAAAAAGAGCCATACCGCAAGGAAAACTGCGAACGCCGCGCGACCATAAAGTACACATCCCCAACTTGGGGAATCCCGCAGGCTCGCCCTGCGCCGCACGGGAGGCGGTCGGACCGGCCACCACAAACGCGGGGCCACGGTCTCCGGGTCGGAACTTGCCGGCTGCGCTGCCGGACCCTGCCCCGCGGCGCGCTGCCGCCGCACCCGCGGAGCGGCAAGGGCGCAGGGGAGCGGCTCAGGCTGAGGCCAGGGGGCCGCTGCCCACCGCATCCCGGGAAGCGCTGCCNCCTCCTTCCCTCCCTCCTTCCCGCACGGCACCTGGGCTGCGGGGCGGCTCTCCGCGCCCTTCCCTCCGGCGCCTCCGCCGCGCTGGTGGCGGCTCCCAGCGGTAAATCAGCCGGTCCCCGCGCTCCCTCCGCCCCTCCGGCGCGGTCCTGACCTGCCTGTGACTCACCACATCGCAGGAGCTCGGGTGCGCGGTGGGGGGAAGGAGGGAGGGGGGACCCTCCTTCTCTCGCTCCCCTTCCCCTCCTTTTTTCCCCTCGTCCCTCCCGGCCAGGTGCCCCCAGCCCGCTGGCAGGAGGGATGGCTGTCACTCCCCACGTGGGGAAAGCCAGGAGGGGACCCTTGGTGGACCTTATCCTGCAGCTCGGCGTTTTGAGGCCAAGTAAGTACCAGTGGTGTGCAGGCACAGACTCCCTCCCACTGCCAACAGCTGGGCACCGACCATCGGGTATCAGTGCCTGACTGATGCTAAAGCCTAACCCTGAGAGGTCAAGATATGGGCACCCCTAGGCTTGTCCCGAGACCCCCCCAGGTTGTGAGGTAGGCAACAAATTTAGCCCATATTGCACTATCATGGTGTCAGGGCTGACTATGCTTTAAATGTCTATTCACGTGTAATTCAAGTGAATGACCTCAGTTTATATAGGCTGTCAAGTAGCTATTTCCCCCCATATGTGCTTCTTACAGGACTAAACTGCACAGGTTGGGGTTTCTCCCTCACAAGGTTTGCAAAGCAGATGATGACCTCATCTTTCAGAGGTGCTGAGAAACTGAGTCACTCAGCAATACTGCCTGTGCAATGTACACTTGTGGAGCTGCTGAGAGACTGCAAGTCTCAACACTAGGGTATGCAGCAAAGGATCCATCTTTTTTTTCTGGTAACAAGTTTCAGCAGCTACTGATTTAAACCAGATTTTATGTGAAAGACACCATATTCCAATAGAAGTTACTGGAGACATCTATTTTCCCTTTGCTTGCTTCCTTTTTTGGCCCCAAATCTGCTCCCCTTAATCATACCATTTAAACCAATGAATGTTTTTCATGAGTGAAGTATAAGGAACTGTAGGAAACACTGCCCAGTTTCATGATTAACCATGGGAAAAATGTCAGACCTTACATCAAAACATTCTGCAAGGAAAATTCAATATTGTGTGTATTTGTTTTAGACCTTGTATGTCACCATGATGTGTACAAAGACAAAGCTGTACATCAGAACAAAATGTTTTAAAAAAGCAATTAGCCTGCCTTCTGCTAGTCTTCAACACTTTCAAAATTTATCTGTATCCTCTTTCTTATGGACTTGCTGGCACTAATGATAAAGACATCCAACCTATCTATAAGCTGATTCTGTGCAAAAGCAGATGTGTGATTGAGGGCAGCCTGCCCCCCGGCTTCCCCTCACAAGGAAGTTGTAACTGCAATGAGGTGTTCCCTCAGTCTCCTCTTTTCCAAGCTGAACAGACCAAGTGACCTCAGCCACCCCTCACATGGCTTCCCCGCATAAGGTTCTTCGTAAGAGCCCCTCATAAGGCCCTTCACCATCTTCATTGCCCTCCTTTGGATGCTTTCTAGCAGCTTTATATTTTCCTTACATTGTGGCACCCAAACCTGCCCCCAGCACTGGAGGTGAGGCTGCCCCAGAGCAGAGCAGAGGGGACAATCCCTCCCTTGCCCAGCTGGCCGTGCTGTGCCTGATGCACCCCAGGACATGTTTGGCCCTCCTGGCGGCCAGGGCACTGCTGGCACGAATTCAGTTTGCCATCAACCAGGACCCCTGGGGCCCTTTCCTGCACTGGTCTCCAACTTCTTGTCCTCCAGTCTGTCCATACATCCAATGTTGTCCCATCCCAGGTGCAGAATTCAGCTCTTGTCCCTGTTAAACTTTGTGACTGATGTGATCACATTTCTTTGAAGTCTCTGCAAATCTGTCCATTTACTTCAATAACCTTTATTTCAATTAATACTCAGAAATAGTTAGAAAAGGAAGACACAGTGGCAGCCCCCCCTGCCCCCCGAGAAAAGCATGGCTACAATTAGTCTGTGCTGCTCTCTGGGCTTCAGTTAGTGATCAGTCAGTCATCGTGCACCCATACAGCCACACCAGATCTGGAAGAATCTGCCTTGAGGGTTTTGAAAGAAAGTGATAAAGAAAAAGACTAAAATCCAGAGTTCATCCTAAGGACAGCCCCTCATGTTATCTGTTCTTAGTCGGCTCCTGAGTTCGCTGTGCACCTGCCTGGGCTGAACAGCCAGCGCCCAGGCTGTTATGGTTGGGACAGCCTGTGCTATTCTAAAGCTAACAAACGGATTGTCACTAACATAAAAAGGAGAAACAGATGTTTCCTTTCCATTTTGACCATGCTGATGCCATGTTATTTTAGGTTAGTTTTATAAGACAGTAACACTGCACTAAGACTTTGATAATCATTTGATACTCCTTTCATTATGCTTGCAATGATATGTATGCACCATGAACAGCTTCTCAGAGGCTTGAAGCACCTTTAAGGTGCAGTTTGGGGTGAAAAAGAAACTATGACCTTCTTAGTCATCATTCTGGTTTCTTTATAGGTTTTCCTAACTTCTCTTTCCTGAGTCCAAAAGGAGCTGGTCCTCTTCAGTCTGGCATGAGATGGTGTGACACATTTTAGAAAGCTGACGGCACTGGAAAAAACAATTCAAAAGGGTGAAGGAGAGTCTGTGAGGGTGATCTGTTCAGTAAGAGAACTGGAACGCACCGGGGAGTGTATTGGCACATGCTTTCTAGCCCTGACGTGTTTTGAGATAGGAAGCTGATGAGAAAACCCTATCGCATTTCCAAGAATACAAACATAGAGTTAGAAAAATGAATTGCAAGGCTATGTTGAAGTTAAACTTTCAAGTATAAACATGAGGAATGAAAACACAGGATGATTTATATTTCTGTGCATTGGCAGTAGTGCATCTCAACACACGAAGGTGCCCACTTCAGTTTTATGGGTTTCATTGTGACTTCTGTTCAGAACCTAAGAAGTTATTTATCGTAACTACAGGTTGCAAAATGAAGTCCATAGACTTATGTTTCCAATTTCTACATAATTTCAATGAGAAAAAAAATATTTAAATACCTCTGACAATCTGGATCTAACCACATTTTCTAAAAGTCCAGAATCAAACATGAATCTACTGTGCATTGCTGCAGAACCACACTCTTATATGGCACCACAGCTACATGGTAGCATCAGAGGATTTACTCTTTGTCCTCTGCTGCAGTCATTCACACCTTTGGGAGCAAATATAAAATGCAAATATCATTGTAAGGCTCCAGAGGTTTCTATTTTAGTGGAGCTTACTCATGAGTAAATGATTTCAGAAGGAGCAAGACAGCGGAAAGGAATTAATTTAATGCTTAAGAACACACAAGAAAAGATCTCTAGAACTGAGCTTCATAGTGGTGGGTATCAGGTACCCTCCTGTCAGAGAACCCTGCAACGGGGACTCAGAATAGCTGAGTCTGATTCTCCCTGGAGATTGATAAACAAAATAAGAGCATTAGGTGAATCCACCCAACTGCCTAACAAACCAGTGGTCCAAGGGGAAAATTACAGTTCAACAGCCTGTTGGGGTAATGTGTAGCTGTATTTCCTGTAGACCCTTATTCACTGGAAGGCAGCCTGGCTGAAAATGCCAGGGGCAGGGAAGGGATTGTGCCTGAGGCACATTTTCCTGTTACTACTTTGTCCCTTCAAGTCACTCTGACACAATCTGTTTTTCACTGTCTTTCCTGGGCTCAAAAAGTACGCAGTGGGCAGGGAGACAGTGTTGACTTTCAAGAAAAAATACCAATAGTGCTGTTTGCTTCTCTGGAAACCAGGCTAAATATCAGAATTGCTCCTTAGATCTCTAGATTCCAAAGATTTGATCATCACTGCATTTTATTATCTAGCCATTTATTAACTAAGCCCATAGGTTCTGAAAACTAAATAAGTACTTTCTGTTTGTTTGTAAGAAGGTCAGCAATGTCACTGGAAAAAATTTCAGCCTGTGACTGTTGGTTGCAAAAGTCCCTTGCAAAGCCAGGAATAGAAGTCTGCAGTTGGAAGTCCTAATCTCCACTCACTAAGCTACCCTGGGCAGTTCTCCATTTGTATGGAAAAACAGATCATAACCAAAGGTGTTTCCACATATTGCACTGTGTATGATAGGTGATTTCTGAGAAAAGCAAAGTCTTTTGTTTAACTTGATGACGTTTTCCTCCTTTTTTGTCTTTCTGCTTGTAAATGAACACCACAACTGGGCCATTCTAAAATCCAAATGATGAATGCATCAAGTGTAATTCTTGAAAGCAGAGGAAAAGGTTTATGGGGTTAGTGCATCTGAAGTCTGGATTGCCATGGCTCTGTGTCCTTTTTGTAGCAGTCCCAGAGCCTTGGTGATCACGTGGGAAACTGGTACATGAAGTTCAGGAATCCAGTAAATATTAATCACTCAAAAGAACAAAGATTAGTTTACAGATAGATTAGCTCTTCAAATCCATCTGCTATGCAGTAATGTGAGTGCTAGTGCTGCAAAAGGACGAGTCAGAAACCAAGGAGGAGAGTGGGCTCATAGCAGCCAAGATTTACATCAGCTTAACTGGAGGGGGCACCTCACCCTCCAGAAGGCAGGGGAGGAGATGGTGTGGATCTCACTGCTCCCCACCTGAACCTTGCCTCCTCCCCTAGTGGTGTTGAAACACATTAAATCCCTGAATGAGTACCTCTGAACATACAAACCCAAGAAATCAATTCAGTTAGTCTTTGTGTTCACTACACAGAAGTGCAATAGTCCTTGGTGCATTTACTGAGCTCACACTGCAGCCACAAAGGCTTTCCAGCACATGCTGTAGAGAACTTTTCTAGCATAGCTCAGCATGAACTGCTTCAGGCAAAAGCACAGTGACAATACCCAAACCCTGTACCATATATGAGCCACTTTGGAACAGTAGATTTGTTTGCATAACTGAAAACAAACTTGATGATACTCAAAATTAAAATATTTACAAAGTGAAGGTACTGCTATGTATAATATTAATACATTCACTGTTTTTGCACACTTAGTTAAAATGATTAACTGTTTCTTGACATTGTTTTTTAGTACATTTTAAATGAATTGCAACACCACCACCACCCCTTTATTTCAACTGCAGACGTGTTGCTTTTGTTTAGCAGTGAAATCACTCAGATTTTTATATTTCCAGGATTATTATTGGACTATCTGCTAGAAAGTTTCTTAAAGTCTCTTTTAAGTCTGATTCCTGTAATGCAGGCGCAGCCTCCCTCCTCCCCCCTAGTCTGCTGTTTGTATTTACAAAGGGTATAGCATCCAGATCATTGAAAACAGAAAATCTGCCTATTTAAAAGCACAGGAACAAATCCTGCCTCCAGCTATGTGTGCACCTGGTGAGCAGGGGAAGGGTGTGACTATGCTAACACGCGTGTGAGCATGCATGAGCAAACACAGTTCTGATTCAGCCTACTTTTGGAGGACATAAGCTTCACCAGAGATAATCAGATGCCTAAAATTAAACAATTGCCTAAGTTAGGTGATGCTGAGTGCCAGGGGCATTTACAGCCTAGCTTTTTCAGTTGTGCTCATCCTTGCAGGTCGTGACACAGCTCTCCAATTGCCATTTGCACAAGTAGTACTGTTGGTGAACTCCTGTGCACTGAAAGAGAACCATCATCTTCAGATTTCTCCTTTGTCTGAAAGCATCTCAGAATGCTACTGCTTAAGGTAATGCTGCTGTAAGCACTACCTCCAAGGAGTGGAGAAAAAGCCCCTTTCTTTTCTGCTTACTTACTTCCTGCATTTATAGCACTTCGTTTTCAAATTAACTCAAAGACTTTTTCCTCAATTAATTTTTTTTTTCAACATGTGTGAGAGAGGAAAACACTTTAAAACCAGAAACCATCTTCATAAAACTTCCATAAAATGCCAGAGAATACAGAAAAAAATGAGATCCCATATCAATCTATATTTTCTTGGCGTAGCATTAGCCATGTGTCAAGAGGAAAGAAAGGAGAGGCATTTCAGAATGGTTTGGTAATGAAATAAATTGCATACACAAGTGTTTGCAGATTTGAGAACTTGTGTCCTAGCTCTCTGTAACTACCAAAGTGGAGGTCTTTGGCAGAACCTCAGACTGATGTTGTTTATAGTGGCAATATGCCTGACATGCTTAGTCTTGAAGAGCTGTGTCTAGATGTCATCATCATATTTTCCCCACTTCTAGGGGCTTAAACACAGAAATATTTGTCAGTTTGGAAAACCTGGTCACTTTACCTTGAGTGTATAAAATCTGTCTTCTACATCTCCTTGAAGAATTAGAGCACAGTTCTAAAATCTCATAGTGGCTTTCTACTTAGTGTCATTAAATATGACATGTTTCTCAGATGTGGTTTAGATTGTGTTGCATTTTATGTACAATACCTATTCTGATACATTTTTATAAATAAAGATATTTATATAGATAAAGAAATATATTCTGTTACCAAGCCAAATTATTGTAAGTCAGGCTTGGATTTGGTTCATTATCATTAAAGAATCTGCATTTTAAAGTTAACTTTAGAATAACATAGTCAATTCTGTAATGATGTAAGCATATGGTATTTGCCAAAAGCTCTATTTCATAAGGCTGGTTTAGGATACAGCCCAACTCATGAGGATCTTGATAGGAGATTATTCCTTTCAATAACTTTAATTATTTAATTAGACACATGTGCTGATTATGAATGAATACTATGGAGAATGAAGTCAATGTTAAAATCTCATAATTTTAAATTAGGCAGGAACACACCCATAATGTGTAGCCAGGAAATATTTTTGTCCTTAACAACATCTATACTGATAGCAGTACATTTCTCCACACACACACACAAAAAAAAAAAGGAAAAAAAAAGAAAAAGTAACAAATTCAGAGCATCTTTATACTATTATTACAATTTTATTGTTTGTACTCCTGTGGGAGCTAATAGCACTGTTGTGTAACATACAGAGAGAAAGCATGTTTAAACATACCAGCAAGTACTCAGGTGAGCTTAAAGTTTAACTTTGAGTTTGGGAACATTTTCAAATCAAATGAAACAAGGAATTTAGAGGAAATACTGAGCCAAACCAAAAGGGATCACTTCAGCTTGATAATTTTATGTTTTACTTCCCTTTATATGCTGAGAGATTTTTAACAAAGGCAAAATTCAAAGTTAAAATGTGGGTTTTGTAAGAACACCTTACTGATTTTGGTCACTTTCATAGATTTAATTTTATCTCGAAGAAGGAACAAAAGTACCCCACCAAGAAGTGGGCAGCAGGAAAGAGGGGACCAGTAGGACAAAACCTATCCAGTTCAGGAGATTTAGCTGTATAATGAGTACATCAGAAGTGAGAGACTGGAAGTTGATGCCTTTTTTCAAATTAAATCATGGTACTCACTCTGAATACCTGCCCAGCCTGCTGTGGAGGGCTGCGGAAGGCTCAGGCGTTGTGCTCTGGTGTTCACCGGGCCCAGTGGTAGCTGTGAATCTGTGCCAGTCCCTCATAGATATGGTGACAGTGTCTGCCCTCACTTTGGCAGGGGTGTTTTTAATAGCATGCTCATTATACAGAAATATTTTCATTTGACAGACAATTTAAATGATCGTATAAAAGCTGCAATTACCATCAGGACAAATCCAGCTCTGATTGACTCCCACATTTGCTCCCAAAGTTTGACTCTGAACTAAGAAACCAGAAAGATTTTTACCCTTCTTTTCGTCATTTTTACATAGGTTCTTCCCTCTTATTGCTGTCTCCCATGCTAACAAACTGAAGAACATCTCAAACTCCTGCTGTCTTATTTTTCCCCAAAAGTCCCTATTGGGAAGTACTATTAGCTTCATTTTACTGATGAGGGGCTGAGGAACAGAGAAAACCACTGCCTTGACTAAGTTAAGACAGGAAAGAAACATCTAGAGAAGCTGAGGGATGAAAGTGGGTCTGATGTAGAATTGTCTTTCTGAATGTCCAAAAATCCTAAAGGACATGGGGTTTTTTTTGATGCCTAAATAGATCAGAGAAGTAAGACTCATGTGAAAATAAAATTAAAATCACAGCTTTGGAACTGGGACTCTGAGCTGTGATGCTAATTCTGAAAATATTCTTTTTGCCAATGTTGTGTTGCTAATCTATACATTAGTAACTTATTTGTTTATCTGGCTGTGCACATAGCTGCTTGTTTGTGAAATCCAATGATTTTTGTCTCCAAGCATTTCATGAGAAACAGGCAAGATCATCTGCCTTGAGCATCCTGGTCATCATGTGAAAGTCGCTTGGGTCACCTTGGTCAAGCTAGCTTGTGAGGTCAGCTGGCTGCTTCAAAGCATCCAGGCCACTTCAGCCTGTCCTCTCAGTCCCCAGAGAAACAGGAACAGGGCTGAGAAACTCTTAGAAGTTGCACTGAGGGCAGTACGGGAATGGCCATTTGGTGGGGGTTTTCAATTTCCTCTGAATGTGCAAGCTAGGCAGACCTTTTACATCTTAAAGTAGCTTTTAATGTTTTTGTGAGAGCTAAAATGTATTGCAAACATTTTGCTGGTATGTGTTAATGCTCTTTAATGACAATTATGATGTAATAACTGTTAACATTATCTTAGAAGGCTGCGATGTGTCTCATTTCACACATCCTATTGGCATTAATCAGGAGACAAGCTTAATCTCAACCCAAACATGTCAGGGGAGTGGCTGGGGTGGAGGTGTGACTGGAGATAAAAGGGAAAGGCTGCTGCTTTCTAGGAAGGAAAGGAAGATCTCCAGCCCCATCACCCCGCTGTGGAGTTGCCTCTGTGTCAGAGGTGGGCTCTCAGCCATTCTCTCACCCAGGCAAGACCCAGATCACTTCATGTGCCTTATGAGATGCCCAAGGATCTCAGCCTAGTCTCCTTTTATAGTAAACAGCAACAGAGAGAAAAACCTCTGAAAATTTAAATCAATGCATTTAAAATATGAATCACTTTATTTTTCTTCATACACTCGATTCAAAATGTAGGACATCTTTCTATCAGGTCTCAGGTAAAGACAGATAGTCAGACAAGAAGAATCCATTTTTGCTTGACTGAGGTGCTATGAGGGAAGTACCTAAGAAAATGCAAAAGATGGATTTTTCAAAACCAATTAATTTAGATTAACTCTCAATGGAAATATCCTTCCTGAGTTATCTCCAGTGTTGTCCAAAAGACTTTGGAGCAGGCCACTTTGCTTTTGAGGAAGAAAGCAAACAAAATCCACAGATAAAAACATAAACCCCAACACTTACACAGCTCCTAAATTTATCCTAAATTTCTTGACTCTAGATTTCTGGGTTTTTTTCTCATTATGAATTAGACCACACAGTAGAATTCTGTCTTTTTGTAAGTTTAAAAGTGCAGCAAAATACACAGGGAAAATTTCACTAGTTGTGATAATTAACAGTTTGATTAAATTTTCATTTAATACATGGCTAGTGAGATACTGGATCTAGCTGACCTCCTGATCTACCTCTGTCACAGCAGTTTTGAAGATAGTTCTTAAAAGGACACAAAGAGATTGCAGACATTTTGGATCATTGAACACTCTGTTTCTCTTCTACTGTTCATATCCTGGTAATTCCAATAGCCTATAAAGTTTTATTTGTGTGGAGCAGGGTGCTATTTAATTCTGAAAGTTTCCAGTAAGGAACTTCCTAATCAAACCTTGATGTGTTCTTCACCAACTTGAGGGTAAACCTTGCATGCCTCCGTCCTGGATGGGAAGCTGCCTCCATGCCTTTTGAAGGGATTCAGAACTGGTTCTGCCTGGTTCCCCTGCCCAGTATTAGAGCTGAGTGCCACTGCTCTGAGTGGCTACAGATGGGTTTGAAATGCTGCAGAGACAGAACCTCAGACAGAACCTGTGGTTCAGAGACCGGCCAGGTGTGAGCATCTGCAGGTAGGGCTGAGGTGGCAGCATGACTTGGGCTTGCAGCAGGACACAGGTGACAAAGCTTTGAGGAAGGCTGAAGGCTCTGTCTTAACCAGGTTTGGCCTGAGCTGCTGGTGATGGAAGATGTTCAGAGAAGATGAAAGACTGACTCAGGTAGAAGGGTAAAGTGTGTCTTGTGTATGCTGGGACTCACTATAGATATCTGCCTGTTTTCTGACCTGGCTGCTGGTATAAATTGCACCTCCACTCAGTGTGACCTCAGTAGCCAGCTCACACATGGACACATGTAAGTGGGCACCTCCAGGAGGTTAACTTCATCATGCAACTTAGTATGGAATGGCAAAAGAGCTGGGGCCACAGCCGAGATATGTGTGTGCAAGATTATCCCAAGAGAACAATGAAAGGGAGTAAGAGTCAGAGCCATGTGGAGAGTTGGAAAAGGAGAGCTGAAGATCACACAGAGGAGGGTACAGTCACAGACATGAATTTTTAAGAAGAGCACTATAGATGCCACAGAACCTAACCAGTTGTTTTGGAAGGTGGTGACAGTTTGAGTTAGCTAGCTGTGCAGCTCTTGCTCTGAGAGGCAGCTCAAAATCCCAGCAGCTAGGAAATCCCACCAGCTAGGAAATCCCACCAGCTAGGAAATCCCAGCACCAGCTCAGCTGATAACAGCTCTGAGTATTCATGGCCCCACATGGCCTGGTGTTTATTGAAGGGCTCACTAGAATAAGGGAGGAAAGCTCATACTGGATGTAGAAAAGATTGAAATTGACATTCTGAGTTTAAATAAGATTACACTAATTAATCATCCTCCTGGGAATCTGACGGATCCTGACGGATGTGATCTGTCCAATCCCATTAATCTTCTCAAAGTGACGGCAACTCCGTGCGGGCCACCCGGCTCCCCTCGGCCCAGAGCCAGCAGCTGGGAGACGGCCACAGCCCAGCCCTTGGGACTGGGCAAACCAGCCTGCAAACAGCCTTGCAGCGGGTGCAAAGGCAGCGGTAGCCAGGGAATTCAAAGGAAACCACTTGCTGAATTCTTCATGACCTTTTCCTTCATTTACAATAGGCATGTGGTGTTTCCTGGGGAAGAGTAGAATAGGACAAGGGTATTTCTCCCTTTAGAATTTCTTAGCAGTTCTGCAGTCTTATTATTTTAAAAAAACTTAACGCAGATATATTTACATGAACATAGGGACATATTTTGTGTTTTCCAGATAAGGAGCTTTTTGTTAAAGAGATCTGATATGAGCAAATATAGTCCTAACATGTAATATTTTCGCTAAATAACAAAGGCAATGGTTTCTAAATAAAAATGAAATAGTGAGAAATTGCCTTTTTTTTTCCTCTCTCTTTTTTTTACTTTACTTATACCACAGTCAATTTGGAAGACTGGCTGATTTTTGGATGTGATGTTTTGGTTGCAGGATATGCTCATGTCTGATCAGAATGCTTCACAAGTTTCTGTAGACACTCTGGCACTGAACACCCAAGACCATGACAGATGCCTCACAGGAAGCCAGCTCCATATCTTTGTATGACAGTTTCTGCCTTTTCTTAGGAAAATAATTTTTCTTTGACACATTTTAGAAATGAAGGAGATGTGTTAAATAATTCCCCAAATTTTTCAATCGTAGGTGATAAATATTATAATGATATGTGACATCATAAAATATATATTTTTTAAAAGATTATTAATATTTTAGAGTGCAATACTAAGAAAACTATGACACTGCCACCTCGTGGACTCTGAGATAATATCTAGGTCATATTTTATCATCCTTATTTACATAGTGGCATAAATGTGTTGCACTTCATGGCAAAAAAATAGCTCATTTCTTACCACAGAATTTTTGTTAACATTTAAACTTCTATTGATATAGACATGATCTTACTATGATTTATATAAGCAACTCCATAAGTTCCTAATCTTCCTTTCTGTTTGAAAGTTAGGAGACATTATCTCATAAGCAGTGTAGTTGTCTAAACTTGACAATTCTTCCCTCTATAGCATCCACAAAAGCTTATGCTGAATTGAGATGTAGTGATACTTGCAAATTATGCCTGGAATTCAGTTCTTCTTAAATTGTTGAAGGCTGCTATTATAAGGGATGAAAACCTTCTCCATATGTAATTGTTCATTGTGATATAAACTGAATTTCATAATTTACCTCTGAGAAAGTCTGGGTATGTGCATCAGGGGAATCTTTTAACTTGTGTTCTTCTGAATGTGGGATTGGAAGTGCTCTATTCTACTGGACCCAAAGAATCAAGGAAAAGTGAAAAAAAGACTCTCTTTTTTCCTGAAGGATCTGAATCATTCCTTCAGCACATCATCAGTGACTCCCTAATGAGTCAAGACATGAGAAGAAAACCCCAAACATATTATGGCAACTTCAGAGATGTCTTTGCTTTTTGAGTTACCAAGAACAGCACCAGGATCCCAAATCCCATACGCTGGGAACCAATATTTGAAGCAGAAATCCAGTAAAACATTGCTGCAGCTTGATGTGCAGTATGGATCCATTTTGAGACCAAACTGTTGGCAGCTGTATTAACCAGTGATATCATTATTTGTGTCAAGGCAGCTCTTCCCCTTATGGGAATGAAAAATAGCACTTCTGCCTATTTAAACTCAGGTATGAGCACATTTGTGAAAGATGAGTTGTTGTGCTGTACAGATGCTAGGGAAAGGGCATTTAACCCCCAAATAAACAATGCCTGAGGACTGCTGTAGTAGAAAAATCAGAAAACAGACACTATCACTGAAATAAACTCCATTATGGTTCATATTTAAGGCTAGACAGTGATTCATACTGTTTCACTAAACTCAGCATGCTGCAAAAGGCACTTGAAATAATTAACACTTAGAATTAAACTACTTAGATTTCACATCATCAAACATTTAACTTTCTGTAATTCCCTCTGCAGCTGTGATTTATTTCCATTTATTATTTGCTCTATTTACTAGTTCTCAGTTTCTTTTTAAGTTGTTCATACTTCCTTCATCTGTAAGTCTGAACACTGACTTATTGTTCTGGTTTAGCTCTTGCATCTTTCCCATTCTCACACTCTGGCTAGTTAAAAAATGCATTCCATCAAATATGGTTTTAAAATTGCTAAAAGCAGTTTTCTGTTTCATTTTAATAATTGCTTTCACCATACTTGTTATTCACAAAATGCATGCTCATTACTGCAGTTTGATTGTTTGATATTTGAAGAATGTCACTAGATACATTTTTTGTATTTGTTAAAAAAAAGATTTTGTTTTGATAGTGTTTAAGAAAAACCATATGTGAGGGAGAGGTCTCCGTATATCCAAAGCTTGTATCAAGAAATATAGATCAGAGTTCTCAATATGACAAAGTTGGAGAATTTGTAGAGACAAAGGCCTGATAGACAACTTGAGAAGAATGGACCTGGGGACATATATAATTCACCAGCTTTGACAAAATGCACTTGGAAGCTATGGTTTCACTGGGAAATTTTAGAAAGTGTTTGTAGTCATAGGAATGAAGGAGATCCAGGGAGAGACACTGCCTATATAAGTGCATAAAAATTGCTACATTGGACCAGGAGAGAAGTCCAAGAAACCCATAAAACTTCCGAGTCACCCCCAACATATGTTTGGGGGAAAAGCACAAGAACGAGGCAAATGTACAAAGACACTTTTCTCTGTTGTCCTAATCAATTTCCAACAGTCTGCACCCAGAAGTCTTCCTGAGCCAGTTCCTGATTCCTCAGAGTTTTGCTTCATTGCTCATGATGGACATTTCTTCCATCTGCTTCTCCTGTCGTCTTTTGTACTTGCACTGGACTTCAGTGTCCTCTGCCAATGAGTTCCACTATTTAACTAAAATCTGTGTGGAAAAAACCCTCCAACACTTCCTCCTGTACATTTTAACCTCTCTGCCTTGTCATTTTGCTTGTTTACTTCTCCTGTATTTTAAGAAATATTGAATATTCTTTTCCCTACTTTTTTTTTTTCTCTGTAATACTTTGATTTCTTTGTAAGCCTTACATTTTCCCCTGGTTGTCACTTTTCCAAGCTGGCAAATCCTAATCAACTTAATCTCTTTTTTGAACATCATCCTTGTTAGTGAATTCAAAACATTTGTGTAGTTCCACCGAGTCTTAATGTCACTCTCAGAAGCCCTTAAAACTAATATAATATTTCAGATTTTGAGAATGTACAAATTTTTTTTTGAGCTTGTTTTCATTCAAAGCTAGCCTGAGAGTTGGTCACTCAGGTCTCAGAAGCCAAATTAATTCAAGCTGGTTGTGAATTGCACACCCACATGTGCGCAGTGGTTTCTTCATTGTTTTTAAAATTTATTGCATGTATTTGACTGTGAAGTTCCTAACTCTTGTGCTTTCCCAGTCAATTTGGGAAAAGAATCTGTTTATCCCTCAAGGGAAATTATGGGAAAATAGTAGCAGACTATCAGATTTTGGCTGAGTTAGTCAGCATCCTTACTGCAAAATACCAGGTTAAGAAAAACAAAACAGGTCAAACTGCAGTCTTCAGCTGGATAATTTACCTGCTGTCAAGGTACTTCGAAAGGAGGGTAATTTTTTTTGTTGGTGTGTAGGTGGACTTGAGGGTTAAAATTTGAATAAGAGCTTTGGTTTATACCACTGTGGTTTCACAGGATATTCTGGTAAACATTTTTACTAACCTTCTGAAAATTCTGCTATTATTACCCTTTATGTGCTTAGTATTTGTTGAAATAGTTATTAGTGAGAAGATTGCCCAGTACATGCTTAGATTAAAACCTGGAATAATGACAGAAGCTGCTGGTCAATGCCTCTGAACAGAACATGGGGCTCAGAAGAAACTAAGGGCTTGGATCGGTTCCCTTTTGACACCTACCAGAGATTTTAAGCTGACATAAGCCACCAAATTTTATTGATAAGCTGCTATTCATAGTGCTCATCATCTCAGAATTCAAAACATATAGCACAAACTCCTGTAATTGATGAAAATTAAATACCTCACCTAAATCTGAGAGTGCAAAAGCCTGGTGTGTAATATAAACTAGCCAAATCCTCTCTGTAGTCAATGAAAAGGGATGGTGCCTTTGGGAGAGCAACCATTCTGCCTTTTTCAGACTCCACTTTTTAGCATGTTCTCAGCAGAAATTTAGCATTCTTGCCAGGTGAATCCCATCCTGAGAGCCACATGGACTGATACTCAAATGGAAAACAAACTTGCATATAAAAGAAACAGCAAATAAAGAACCCAAGGGGAAACCTGCCAGATAACCTGACTGGTCCCATTATTTTCCTCAATACAGCTGGAATCAGCTTGTGGCTGCACTTCTTGCTCAAAGCACAAAATCTAGGAGTGGAAGGATGGTCATTACTCAAAGTCTTAAAAAAGGTACCTCCCACAAAGGTGTTAACTGAACAGATTAAATCAGCAGCAATCCTCCAAGAGCGGATATCAAACATTGCTCATATTACTGTTGTCTTGCAGCTTCAGTTTTCCCCTGGCATTTTTCAGAACTGGCATGTATTTACTTCCCAGCAGCTTTGTGGGTGGATGCATGAACCTGTGCTCTGGTGTGGCTGACTCCACCGGCAGGATGAAGTGAGGTGCCAGTACCAGCACCCTCAGAAGGTTCCACCATTTCCATTACCTTCCCCTGGGGTCACACCCTACCTGTCAAGGAGCAGCTTTGGTCCAAGGCACTTAGAGGCTGCGTGGCTGTGCTGCAAGGCGAGGCGTCACCACATGGGAAATGGTCTACGTGGGGCCAACTTCTCCTTTGAGCAGTGGCCCTGCATCTCAAGGCTGGCTGTTCCCAGCACTGCAAAATAGAAAAACACTGGTTAATGCAACACTCAAATAAACTGAATAAATTACCACCTTACTTTGTTTCACAGAGAGTGCTATAAACCACAGCACAGGACTAGGAGATTGTCATCAGCACATTAACGAGACAGTATTTTGTTATTTGAAATTACCTTTATGCTTAGTTCTCCAAACACTCACATATACATATATACCTACACCATTTTTCCCTGATGAAGGGAAGGGATTTTGCTAGATGACTGCTTAAGTAGTCTGGCTTTGAATGTGAAGACCAGAGAACCTAATGTTATATAGGTACATAATCTACCTCTGCCATCATTATTTCTTGGCTTTTTGTACAGCTAAAACCCTGATTAAGTTTCAGCTATAATGATGCATTTAAGTCCATGGATAAGACTTTTTCTGATTCCCTATTCCGTCTTGCTTTTTACAGAAGCATTTTTCTTTTTACTTCAAGAAATATGGATTGTGAAACATGAATTATTTCAGACAGTCATAGCATAAGAAGTTTAGCAATTTTAGTTATTTGTAATCTTCATTCAGGAAAGGGTTGTTTTAAATGTTTCTCCCTGAAGCAATGTCACTCTAAGTATGAACTTATCTTAATGAAGAATTACATTCTCCCTAACACTGTTGCACCAATAAACTGAGGTGCTCTGACAGAGAAGTTTCTCCTAGCAAAAGGATAACCCTTCTGGAACTGGCCAAGGGAGATATGAGAAGGTACAAGGAGTGAAAGTGTTTCTGTATTCTGAACATGTTCAATGGAAACTGAGCTGAGACTCTTGAAATGGTTTCAGAAGACAGCAGTTGATGAATTGTTCCAGTGCTGAACATTTTCATGTTTTCCACCAAACAAGTTATTATCAGTGTTCTTGGCAATGAGGAACTGCCCTTCTTGTAATAAACTTCATTATGAATTTAAGATTGCCAGGAACATTAAGTATTTTGACCTGTTACAGTCCATGCCTCCTTAGCTCTCTTGTCAGTACTCAGCATAACTAAGCTAAATCTAGCTTGGAAACACCTCTCAGGGCTGGAAACACTCACAGTGAATATAGTGGAGGCAAATGCTAGGATTATAGCATTCCCAAGACATTCAGAATTCAAATATTCTTCTTTCTCAGTATGTTTTTACCTTGATCAAATGCATATACAGAGTTTTAAGAGGACAATAAAATTCGATCCTGAACTGTGGCAGTTTAAACATTCATTTCTGTGCCATAGAATCATAGAATCATTTATGCTGGAAAAGACCTTCAAGATCATTGAGTCCAACCATTAACCCAGCACTACCAAGTACACCATTAAGCCACATCACCTTCCTGGGATCATATCCATCATTTGATCCTTTGTTTTTTCTGGTTATAACTCTGCTTTATATAATTCTCAAGAAAAAGGGTCAGAAAATAAAAAATTGTATCATCAAGAGGAGATAGACTGCAGAGAATCCTCCAGACCTGTGGCACAGTATTTGACAAAGACCTAGCCAGAACTCTGAGGACACTTTGCAGATTGCCCTATCCCTGGCTGCCAGGCATCTTGCTTTCTCCTCTGAACTTCTGCAATGCCCCCAAGACTGAGTTACAGACCATGCACACTCACTGCTTCCCTACTTTCTGTGAGTAGGGAATAGAGTGTGAACATGGCAGGACCATCACACTCCCTTTTCAGAAGTGGCCGGAACCCTTTGCTGGGGTGTTGCACACTGCTGGTGCATCCCTGGGTAGAGGAGAGGCAAAAGTCAATTGATTACATACATTGAGATATTTTGCCTTATTCTAATATAATTTCTACCCACTACATATATATATATAAATATAAATAAATGGCAGCATTTTTTTAATAGGATGTGCATCATATCCAAGAGGTAGTTGTTTGATTTCAAACTGAATATAACTGCAAATGGTACTGCTGTGGATCTTACTATTTATATGATTGTAACAGTGCCACATGTGCTGAAATGAAGGAAAAGTACAGATGTTCAACAGTGTGAAGAAAAATTATAGAGCACTTGGAATTTACATTCTGAAGCTGGGAGTCAACCTGAAAATGAATAAAACAATACCAGGGCATATTCCTGTTGTTTCCAGTCAAGGTGATTTCCTCTGCTTATCCATAGCCTACTTTAAAATGTACCTTTATTTTTTTCTCTATTACCAGCTTTAGTCAAATGTAAATCTATTGACTTTAGCAGAGCTCTGATATTTATCTCATTTCCTCAGTGTATTTTCCAGTCTTAGCAAGACTTTTCTCTTCTAAAAAGCCCAAGGAAAAAGACCCGCCAAGGTTTATTTATTATATGCAAACTGAAGCCCAGCATCTGCAAAATGTTGGAGGCTGAAGGGGTATTACTAGGTGCTGACCTTGTTCCAACATCCTTTCACAGGCCTCTGAAGTTAGCTTGTTATCAGATATAGTACTGGGCTGAGAGGACCTATCTATCTGACATGCTAGAGCCTTTACTGTATTCTTGGGACAGCGACTCTGTTGTTAAATTATTCAAATCCTCCCTTAGGAAGCTTAATCCAATTAAGCTAAATTTTAGAGTTTGAAAATACCAGCATGAATAACAAAACCCAGCATAATTAACAATTATGGGGTTTTTTTCACAGTAAAAGGTCAGTGATAAGAATAAAAAAAAACCCCACCAAACTCCCTTCCTCCTTACTCTGAAATGATGTATAGCTAAACACAAGAAAGGGAAATGGTCACTCTTTTTACACATGAAAAGCAAGTTCCTACTGGATTTATCACAGCAATACTTATGTGATGAGCCAGAAATCATGGAGGTATCCTATGGAAGAATTTTTGTTTCTAGAGAGAATGGTTAAGGTCACTGGGCAAGCAAAGAAGGCGGCTTGTATTCATTGTGCTCCAACTAGAGCCTCAGATTAACATTTGGAGCTTTAATTTGAATAATGTCAGATACCATAGTACTTAGAAGCAGAAGTACAAATATTTGCTCTTAGAATTGCAGCTTGTATTCTTTTACCAAAGCTTGAGAACATTTAACATTGCTGCTACATTTTAAAATATAGAATCACATATGAGATCAGCTTGGCAGAATAGGATGCTAGAAGATAGGAAGATACCATGTCCAGGATACTTCCAACCCTGCGGGCTGGAAGTTTGGAACTCTTGGCTATGCTAAGAGCTGGGGTCCCAACATCTTGTTTCTTGTAACCAATCTGGAGATCTTTCCTTGTTTTTTTGTTTGGCAGCTTAGCAGTCCAGGGGCTCACCTGAGGGAGTGGGCCAACACTCAGATCCTTCCACTTTCCTGGTGGGATGGGATTAAGATCTCCCATTTCCAAGGTGTTTCTGCCCTTTTTCTTACTGTGCTTTTCCTTCCATTTGGCATCTAATATTTATCTGGCATCTGATATTTATCACGGTAGGGGCAGCATTTCGAGCTTTCATGTAGGCTGTAGGAGAGGCAGCCTCTCTCTTCTCTGAATGATTTATGCAAGTGATCAGAAGCATGCTCAGATGGGAAGAACTGAGAGTGCCTTTATGTAGATGACCCAGCAGCCCAGTTGATAAAGTTGGAAGGCCAGAGGCTTCTGCTGCTGGGGAGAATACTGATGGAACTGGACCACTGATCTGGCTGCATATGGCTTTCTTGCAGTTCTACTTCTGTTGACAGGAAAGCACCCCTGCCAACCCAAATAGGTACAAAATAAGTACTTAATTAGAACACTAATTAGAATAGCAACATCTTCATCACAGCATGGTTTTTAGGATTAAATGCATTTTGATTACCAGGTTAGCTCTCAAAGGATGGGCAAAGATCACATTATTGTGGTGCTAGGTATGGAGCAGGGGCACTAAGATTTAAATGAAAGATGTGTGCTCAAACAGTTCAGTGCTGCCAAGATGCAGATGGTTCTGAGATACTCATATGCAGAAATGTAGAAAGCAGGAAGATTTTTTGCATCTTTCTTTAGAGTTAAATGGAGGTTTTAAGGATGTTATCTGGGGACTTCAGGAGTCAACTGGAAAATTTAGTTCCTGTTGTGAATTTGGTAATTGGAGGCAAAGAGCTTTTTCACACATATTGAGTGCTCAGTTACTAGGTTTGTGTGTGTATTTCACATAATGCAAAGTGCCTCACAATTGTACCACGCAGTTGTGAGCATCAAATTGTAAAGATTAGCCATCTGAGAGCCTGCTTGGCCTTAGCTGTTTTTCTAAGCTTGCAAGGCAAATTTGGCTGGCATGGTGGGAGAGTAGCTACACCCAAGTAAACAGCCTAATTCAGTTTCTTTCCTTCACCTAAATGAAATGTGCATAGAGGGAACAGCAACTCCCAGTGTGCAGAACACAGTATTCACAAACAGCAGCTTACTGTAGAAATACACTGTGTTGTTGAGGAAGGCGATTTTTCTTCTTTTTTTCATCGAAGATATAATGACCTTTCCCAAAGCATGATGCTTGTGCACCCTTTCCAGGCTGGCAATGCTGTAACCCCTAGTTTCCAAAGGTGTTCCAAGGAATAGCTCTCTCATTTGCCCTGATGGCTGTGACTTGTCCCAGACCCCTTGGATTATCCAGGGAATGGAGTACTGCAGGGTCTCCCAGGGAACAGAGGGCAACATCCTGCAAACTTCCCTGGGCTGAGGGTGCTTCTGCAGAACAAGAGGCTGAGCTGTATTTCACTGTCAGCACGGTGACAAATGGTGGCCCACTGAGCCCCTGAGCCGTATGTAACTTGGCTGGCAATCAATGGCAAAGGTCATGAATTGTTGTCTTACATTTTAAATCTCAGTGAGACAGTTTTGTGCCGTATTAGTCTCTGTGTATTAGGTTTCAGCAAAGAGGGGGCAGGGGAGGAGTAAAGAGATTTTTATCTGGAGTTAGGTGATGTTAAATATTCTCCATAATTAGATAAGATTGCGTGTATCAAACTCTGTAAAGAACAGGTTATGTTAATAAAATATCTTTGACTCCCTCTGCCTCCTTGCCCCCCTAGTACATACATGTACACACACACACACACACACACGTGAAATGCTTTCAGGGCTTTCTAAAGAAGCCAGGCCCATATTCTTTCCCACCCTCTTATTCTTTCTCAGTAAGGCAATGAATTAATATTCTGCACATTTTTTGAAGTCTCAAAAAGTAGCCAAAATAGGTGAAAATTCACTTCCTGTCACTGATCATTTTATGCTCAGCATGGAGATTTCAAAGCCTGACTAAACCTCCATTGCCAGGGCAGTGTCCCAGAGCTTACACCGCAATGACTGCTGATGCTTCAGCTCCTATTGCATTTCAAAAAAAGGTATACTAACCTTACCAGCAACAGGTGTATAAGGATACCCACAATGTAATCCTGACTCCATTTAAAAGGAACCTCGACCAAATTGAGCCATGCAAAAATCTGATGTGATGATGCGATTATACAGATGTGTCCCCATGCAGCTCCTTCTGACAAGAGAGGCAAAGCCAAGAGGAGGACCAGCCTTACTCCTTCTGTCTAAAGCCAACCCCACCTTCACCCCAAGCCTTCTCCTAATGGAAAAAAGTAATTTTCCTTAGTAAAGTGGTATTTTGGACATTTCTGTTATTCATATTTTCTCATGTCCCTAGCTGCTGTCACATCAAAGTTATTGAATTGGGATCTCTGATAGTTTATCAGGCAGAATGCCTGAAGGCTCTGGTAAGCAAAGGTATTACAGAGGTAGAAACACCAGGGAAATCACAATCAAATCATTAAAATGAAGAATGATTTAAAGGCTGTGCCACCACTCTAGAGGTCTGCTGGTCAGGAGGACCGTCACTTGGTTTTTTAGTTCATTACAATCCAGTAAATCTGGTTTCCATGGAAAGTATATCTAGGGATGGAATTGCAGTCACTCTTTACAGATAGATGTCTTCTACGTCTGAATAAATTTGTCTTCTGCACCCCACTTCCTGCAGAGAGAAACATGAGGTGCACCCAGAGGAGCTGTGATGTGGTGTAATAACCTGAGCATCCTTTTTTCACTGCATGGGTGGTAGGACCCGGCAGGGAGGCTGTGTGCTCCTTTCCTGCAGAGGTGTTGGTTGATGGCTTCCACGTGCAATGCGGTTACAGTCTCTCAAGTGGTTTCATTGCATTTTGTTCTTCACATATCTGCCTAGCAATAGTTTTCCTTGCTCCAGGACCTGATTACTCAGGAAAAAGGTGAAGCATGGAACTTCATCTCAGCTGTGTGCTGCAGTTGACTGTGACTGGAAGCCCCTGGGCAGCTTCCCTACAGGTGGCCATTGCACATGAGAGCTGAGACCACCATACTCTACCAAAAGCCGATGAATAAGGTAATAAGTGGAAGCAGCCATCACTATTCCCTTCCACATTTATTTTTCCAGTGAAAATACTTCATGAGTACAAATTCAGGAATGTTAGGCATGACACTGTTATTGATTTCTTCAAGCTCATACTTGTTTCTGAATCACCAAACTATTAGATGAAGAGCAATGTGTGCTGAACAAACCCAGTACCTGATGTATATGAATGGGTGTGCAAGGCCCCAGTCAGGGCAGGACTCTGCAGGGCGTGTGGAATAGGCTGTGAGATGGCACTCACATGTACAAGGACAAGAATAACATCAAACCCTGCTCTTCTGACGGGAATTTTGCACTTTGTATTGATGTACTCCTGAGGAATTAAACAGCATTTGAAAATATCCATACAAACACACTTTGTGCTGCTCAGGGAGCAGAGGTAGAGGACGCAGAGATGAGTGGGCACTCTCTCTTCCCCTGGCTGCTGTGCAAGGAGACGACGCAAGTGAATAAAGCCAGTGATCACAGCTCTACACAAAGATACTTTAAAACAAAGAGAAAGATAATACTTTTGAAACCAGGTCCACAATTACTATTTATTTCAACAGCAATTTGCCTTATTATGCTGCACAGCATTTGTTACCTAGGCAACAGATTTCTGTAGAGGCCTGGATCAAATGAAAGCAAATCAGGCAAGATCTAACACCAACATCAATAATATATTTTAAAACCAGAAGACTAGAGAGTTGGTAATTTCACCTAAGAGTTGTATTTTTTATTGTTGTCATCAGCAGATACGAGCAACAGTTTGCATCTAAATAATACCTTTCTCTACCGTGCCTGACTGAGCTTTTTAATATACATTTACAAATAAATAGAATTTTACAGAGTTCCGTTCCTGTAATTGTAGGCATGGATGAGTGACGTGCAATACACTTCTGCAGCCATGTGTAGAAGAAGCACTGCTGACATGTCTGACCTGGTATTTTAATGTCAAGTCCTTACTTAAGCCCAGCCTCCAAGTTGTTTACGAGCTGGTATGTGCTGTGCTGTGGGCTCAGACAGGTATTTGGGTATACCTGGGGAGGAAAGTCTGGGTCTGGTCACTGTCGTGGCACCTGCTCTCTATTGGGTTACTTGAATAGATGAGTATGGGGGAGGTTGGGCTCCAGCCAGAGCTTATTTATGGGTTGCCCTAAGCTGAGGTGCTTTGAGTGAAACTGTTATGCAGGGATATGTATGGAAAGCTCTATCCATGGATGGAGATCATGACAGGATGTTTAATGTCCATGTGTTTGTCTGCAAGCCTGTCCTAATCTCACAGCATAAGCAGAGGCCAAATACCATTTTATGAATTCATGCATAGCGTGAGGTTTGATGATTTTCCTATCCATTGGCAAATAACTAAATTAAAGGACTGAAAATTTACAAAACAGATTTAGGGAACAGTGTGCAGATATTCTTTCAAATGTAGCTTTTGGGAGATAAACTGCTGTATTTCAGGACTTGCTTTTATTTGAAGAAACGCTGGAAGTTTAAGTCAGTGAAGATTAAAGTTTTTATGAAAGGAGTCTGACTCCAACAGATATTTTAGAGTCCAAGGCAGAATGAATGTAGAAAGACAGGGCTAAGCACTATAAACCATAAATACATTAATCTCTTTTTAATTTCTGCTTTAAAAATGCTAGTCAGGAAACACTAGACAGTTTGTAATGAACCATTGATCATTCTACTAGGATTTTTTTCACCTTTCCTCGTTTGATTTTTTCCTTTTTTGTTTTTGTAAGTACAGAACAAACCCCCCCCCCGCAAAAAAACCACCAATTAACCTGAACAAAAAATGCACTCTTGAGAGTTAACATGAGCCTAGAAAAAGTAATATGAAGTTTGTAGCAAAGAGCAGTTTAGGAAGGCTCAAATATTCCCCTTTTTTAGGCAGCTCTTCCACTGCAATTTTAATGGGGGATTTTCCCTGCAGATTTTTGACCTATAATATAGATTTGACTAGCTATTGTAGGCTTTGCTTTTCAGATTGGACTCTTCTACTCTTGGCAAGCCACTGCCTTTATTGTCTAGCCATTCCTTAATCTACCTCAATCAGCCTTCCTTTATCCCAGGGCTGCTGAAGCACTAGGACAGTTGTAGGACTTATGGATGAATTCTGCAGCTGCTTTGTGGCTGCCTGTCCATCGTGGTTGCTTGTCCTTCACTCCTCTCTGCCAAGGCAGCACTGGGGTGAGGTGCCAGCCCTACCTACAGGGCTGGAGCTTGCTGCTTAGAGTCAAACACCTTCTGGCGATCTCTTCACAGCTGTGCCATTGCTTTCATCCTGCCTCTCACATAGTCTCTGAAAAATCACTAAGAGCAAAGAAAGGTCCTGACTGTTAGAACTATTGAGCAGAAAATGTTTTGCTCGGAAAACTTCTTAAGATGTTGCAATATGACCCTTAGGTAGTGCCCACTTTCTGAGAGCCTTTACAAGTTCACAGCTGCCAATAAATCCCACAGTGGTAAACAAGACCAGCTGCCTGACATTGAGAGAACAAGAGCTATTTAGTAATCTGAAAGAACCTGGACTTGCTGTGCCACACTTGGGTTATCGAACATGCACTTGGGGGATTTGCATCAGTTTCTGCTGAAAATGTCAGAGGCTTTTCTTGGTAATATGCATCCTGTCTGTAGATTTGGTATTTCTAATAATACCAGCAATCAAATATAGGAAAGACCATTCCATTTGAATACAGATGGAGAAAGAGGTACACATGTTGAATCATTCATTTGTTGGCAAAAGAAGTGAGTTTTACTCAACTTTGGCAAAAGTAGGCATTTATTAGTTGCTAAATTTTCCCAAATCCTTCCTGATTATTTCCTTCACAGAGTCTTAGGGAGGTACAGGACTTTGGAGGTAACAGGTTTTGGATAATGTGTTTTCACTGGCATCTGTGACAGTTAATAATTTGCAAAGGTCTCTTGGTTCTTTTTTTTCCAAGAATATCCTGGCTGTGCCTCAATTTTATAACATGTAAATTCCCCACTTTGGCTTTAATAAGCCATTGAACTGTGTATGCCACTGGACTGTTGTTTTTGGAGCTGCTCAGAAATTATTTTTCCTAATGAAAATTATGCTTTATGGTGAAAAATGAAGCTCATATTTTCAACTGAAAATGGTTTTGTTTTGAAACCTCAAGTGTCTCATGGGAGCAGTAGTCTGCATGTTTCATATTCCAAAGCCTTCAGCTGCGGGGGCTTCTTAAACAAACTGCTCCTCCCTGGACCTGCCGTGTGAGTTCCTGGCTGTAGGACTTGTCATAGGATATCTAATCCGGCTAGGAAACCTGGGCAACAGAGGGGAATGAAAACAGCTACAGCTTTCATGAACTACCACGGGGATAATCCTGAAATGTTTTGGGTTTTTAAAGAAAAAAAGCCAACACAATGACAACAACAACAAAAAAGCCCCAAACAAAAAGCCAGGAAAAAAATTATTTAGATTTCTGGCAATCTGTTGTGAAGGTTTGGCCTTGGCTGGATGCCAGGTTTTCGCTAAAGCCTCTTTATCACTCCTCAGCTGGACAGAGGAGAGAAAATACAATGAAAAGCTCATGGGTTGAGGCAAGGACAGGGAGAGATCACTCAGCAATTACTGTCACAGGCAAAACAGATTTGACTTTGGGAAATTAATTGAATTTTTCACAAAGTAAGTCAGAGCAGGGTAATGAGAAATAAATCCAAATCTTATAAAAAACCTTACCTCCACCCCTCTCTTCCTGGACTCAAATTCACCACTGCTTTTCTCTCCCTCCCCAGCCCAGTGGTGCAGGGGGACAGGGAAAGGAGGCAGGCTCAGTTCATCCCTCACCTCTGTTGCGCCTTCCTCCTCAGGAAGAGGACTCCTCATGCACTTCCCCTGCTCCCACTTGTGTCCCTTCCCATGGGAAACAATGCTCCATGAACTTTACCAGTGTGAGCCTTTCCCACGGCCTGCAGTTCTTTATGAACTGCTCCAGTGTGGGTCTCTTCCATGGGGTGCAGTCCTTCAGGAGCAGTCTGCTCCAGTGTGAGTCCCCCCTGGGGTCATAAGTCCTGCCAGGAGCCTGCTCTGGCATGGCACCCTCTCTGCACATGGCCATCGAGGAGCCAGAAGCCTG
>WBMY01018574.1:708277-753970 GCA_013397315.1 Donacobius atricapilla
AATCCTGAAATGTTTTGGGTTTTTAAAGAAAAAAAGCCAACACAATGACAACAACAACAAAAAAGCCCCAAACAAAAAGCCAGGAAAAAAATTATTTAGATTTCTGGCAATCTGTTGTGAAGGTTTGGCCTTGGCTGGATGCCAGGTTTTCGCTAAAGCCTCTTTATCACTCCTCTCCTCAGCTGGACAGAGGAGAGAAAATACAATGAAAAGCTCATGGGTTGAGGCAAGGACAGGGAGAGATCACTCAGCAATTACTGTCACGGGCAAAACAGATTTGACTTTGGGAAATTAATTGAATTTTTCACAAAGTAAGTCAGAGCAGGGTAATGAGAAATAAATCCAAATCTTATAAAAAACCTTACCTCCACCCCTCTCTTCCTGGACTCAAATTCACCACTGCTTTTCTCTCCCTCCCCAGCCCAGTGGTGCAGGGGGACAGGGAAAGGAGGCAGGCTCAGTTCATCCCTCACCTCTGTTGCGCCTTCCTCCTCAGGAAGAGGACTCCTCATGCACTTCCCCTGCTCCCACTTGTGTCCCTTCCCATGGGAAACAATGCTCCATGAACTTTACCAGTGTGAGCCTTTCCCACGGCCTGCAGTTCTTTATGAACTGCTCCAGTGTGGGTCTCTTCCATGGGGTGCAGTCCTTCAGGAGCAGTCTGCTCCAGTGTGAGTCCCCCCTGGGGTCATAAGTCCTGCCAGGAGCCTGCTCTGGCATGGCACCCTCTCTGCACATGGCCATCGAGGAGCCAGAAGCCTGATCCTACGGGGGCTTCCCACAGGATCACAGCCTCCTACAGGCATCCACCTGCCCTGGGGTGAGGTTCTCCGTGGGCAGGTGGATCTCTGCCCCAGGACCTAGGGCACCTTGTTCCCCTCCTTCTTCACTGACCTGAGTGTCTGCAGAGCTGGTGCTCTTACATATTCTTACTTCTCTCTCTGGCTGCCCAATTTCTTTTTCCCCTTCTTAGATGCATGATCCTGGAGGTCCTGCCACCATCACTGATGAACTTAGCCTTGACCAGTGGAGGGTCTATCTTAGAGCTGGCTGGTGTTGGCTTCATCAGATGTAGGGGAAGCTTCTGGCAGCTTCTCAAAGAGGCCACTCCTGTAGCCTCCTCACTGCTAAAACCTGGTCATGCAAACCTAATATACCTGCTTTTTGAAAAAGATACAACTGTCTGGTAAATGGCTAGTTCTCAACAAGAATTTAATTCAGCTGAAAACTTATCAGAAAACAGTGTGATAAAAAGAATTTGCCTATCATTAACTGTTTTCCCTTTTTAAAGGATGATGTTGTTTCTGCCAGAGAGCAGATCTGTGCTGCACCAGAGGAAGGTTTATAAGACATATATCTGATGAAATTGCAAATGGCAGCACTTGAGATGTGAAAGCACTGAATGCAAGGGAAGTGAGGAAACATAACTGGCCATTTGTGCTTGAGGGTTAAACTCTCCTGCTGCATAACAAACCTGTAGCACCTAAAAATACTGAGCACTCTACATTACCTACAATTGCTTTCAAATTATTGCAGGCTGATTATCAAGGTATTTGGACCAGACAGTCTTACAAGGGAGGTTTTTTAAATTTCTTGAGTACTGGGTTGTTAAGGTTTGGCATGACTGCCTCTTGAATATCATCTGTTTTCCTGCCTGTGCTCTCATTTTTTACTATATGGTCTTAGATATTCTTCAGAGTAAATACAATATATATATATATTAAAAAATATAAATAATATGTATATATTATATATGTTATATATTACATATTATATAATATATGTAATAAATATACATAATATAAATATCATACTTTTAATAATATAATATTTTTAAGTCAGAACCTGGCTTTTTGTTTCGGCTGTCCTATGGCAGCAGCAGCCACTCTTCTCTCCCTGTTTCAGTCATCTCTTCAGTTCCCTCACATTGCTGTTTGCACAACTGGGCCTTTCTCTTGCTTTCATGCTCTTTGTTGTGGGTCTCTGAGTTGCCCGAGTACATCTCTGAAGATTTTCTTTCTCTTTTTTATTGCAATGGGGTGCCTCAGACAGGTTTTGCAGCACTAAATGAAGTTGGGGAGAAGTTTCCTTCTATCCAAACGGTGGATATAAATCCCCTAGTTTATGGTACACTCAGTGTCAAGTTTGCTTTCTCTGTGAGAATTGACAATTTTCCACCTACAACAGAATTATTTGGTGGTCCTTATGGTTTGTCTCAAATGCTTTTTGTGTTGATGATTTGTATTACTATTATGTTTTCCATGTCAGTGAATTGCCTGGTGAGATGTTCTCATTTTCTGTCTTCCCCGTGTTCAATTCTTTCTATGTCCATTCTCCTGACACCTTTTTAACCACACAGCAGCTAAACAATTGTTCTTTGGGTACTGGGAGTCAAGCAAAAAATTTCATTCTTTCAGGCTAATTAAAGACTTTTTGTGTTGTTTCAAAAGTACCAAGCACTGAAGAACAGTGGATTCAGAGAAAATTTGTTATTTAGGCACATTAGTTGATTATTATCCTAAAAACAAACAACTGTGTCTACCAAGATACCTTATGTCTCCTCTCTCTCTCCTGCTCCTGCGAGACTAATGGAGCATACACGATTCATTGTCCGACTCCTTTGATGTCAATGGGATGAAAGTCACAGTCAAATAGGGCTATGAGCTTTCAAGATTACTTGGTGTATTATTTTCTGGTTGCTTTAATAAAGCTACTGTAGCAAAAATACAGCTACCAAGATAATTTTAATATAACAACAGTCTTTCTCATGATGGTATTCTGTAATTATATTGGACCTAGAAAAAACAATGTCTTCAGGATATTTCTGGAGGCTGCTCTTCTACAATATTAATTTTGATTGATAATCTGATAGGCAAACATGTTTACCTATCATGCAGTCAGTTTGCTTCCTTTGTTAAATGTGACTATATCATGTACGGTCAACCTTTCATTCAAATAGTTTGAATCGGCTGAGAGGACGTAACCAAATTGGCAGTTTTACTCCAAAATGTCAGCACCTGAACTGCAACATTAGCTCCCATGTCAGCAAACTCTTTGGGATGGGGCCAAATCTCAAATTCAGAGATGTGACTTTTTAAGAGCCTTTAGGTGTCTTATCTGCATGGGCAAGTCAAGTTTGCTTCTCCCTGACTCCTCTCAGCTGGGTGCATTCTGTCTGTGTAGCCTGTCTGACAGTGCTGTGGCAGGGGGGGTCCGAGAAGTGCCTATAATGGTTCTGCAGAACCATGTGGAGTAAAGAGCAGTAAATGCATCCTGTGACTAGCAAATAAGCAGGTATCCATCTGCTAAAGGACCACAGCACCTTCTGCATAAAAAGCATTGGTTGCTGTGCAGTCACAGTTTGGAGAGCAAATGAACCCTTCAGATGGTTTTCATTTATTAGCTTGTTCTGTCCAACATAGATATGAATGTTGATTTTTGCTTCCTAGAAAAGAAGACTGCAGTTATTGCAAATTTCTAGATATTTTACATGTTAATTTAATCTTTTCCAAACAACTACCTAAAGCTTCATGAACATGAAAATTAATCAATTTAGGTTTAATTGAACTGTGTTGCAAAATCACAACATACATCTTTACTCCTAAAGTAAATTTAAAAATACCCAGAAAGCATAACTGCTGAGATTATAATTGAACAGTATTTATCTCTTTAATCACTTGTTGGTTATGTTCCAGGCTTAGCATCTACAACTGAATATTCAACAAATATCAGCAAGATTTTCTTTCTAGGCTACTACTTCAGCACTCAAGACGTATGTTAATTCTTACTTTTAACTGTTAGTAATATAGCCAATGCTCAGTGTTTAGTATGCTGGATATATGACAGAAACTTTCCCCCAGAGAGGCAAGTGTCTTTGACTTCAGTACAGTATTAAAAAACTAATGTTGTGACAGACTTTCAGAAGTGTCATCACTCCTGCTTGTCAAATGACTTTTCAGCACATTTACAAATCAGCTGATAGCAACATAGCTTGTTAGGTCAGCTTAAATAATGGCTTCAGAATATAGCTTCATTTACAGATCAGAAGAGATTTAAAATTTTTGTCAGGGTGATTTTACAAACCACTAAACAAGCTGTGAGGCACCGGGATGCTGTCAGAAAGAGGAGGAGGAGCAGCGGATCCCATGTGATTCCGCCGCTGCAGCCCCTCCATGCCCCTACCATGAGTGACAGTGCTCAACCAAGCTCCTCCTCAGAGAGGGCTTCTTCCAGTGAGGGAAATACATAGGCATCCACACATTCTGCCTCTTCCTATTTATTAAAAAAATAATAATCTGAAAATCCTTTCCTATCTGTACTGTTGTACAACAGCAAAATGGTATAACTGCCCTGTGGCTCTGATGTACAGTCAGACTCCAGATGCAATGGATTGGGCAGTAGATTACCACAAACCCACTCCCATTTAAGTTTAGGTTACTATTCTTTTCCATTAATATGTTGATCTTTTTTAAATACAAACAACAGAAGATTGAATATGGGAAGAAATAAGGAGGTGGATGTGGAACTGAATTTCCTTTTTATCACTGGCTAATTAACCTTTTAAAACCTATGTACAATCTACGATGGCTCTGAATATGGACTTACAGCATCATGATGCCTGCCACATATTTTGTCTGTTTGAATGTATTTATATTTAATCAGGGTATTGTGTATTTTTCCAGATACTACCTTGCCTGCAGCTATGGCAGCAGCCTTTTAGAAGAGTCTTTTAAATTGTAATTAAATAAAATAAATAGAAACAGAAAAAGTGCAGAAACTGTTAATGGAGGATAAGAGCATTCAGGATAGGAAGAGGTGCTATTTTTCTGTGTTGACCTCTAATAATTTGCATAAACCACCTGCCTTAGTTTATCCAACTGTTAAAGTGTTGTAAGAGAACATATTCCCCCCCAAGGGTTGTGGAACAGAACTCATTAATGTTTCATAAACACTTTCAAATACTCATCTAACATCATCCTATTCATAGTGGGTCACACTAATGAGATCTAGTAATGACAGGTGAAAAACAAGTATTACCATAATATTATTTATTCACTTATAAACATAAATATTTTGACAGAGTATAGCCATCATGGCATCTTAACAATAAGAAATTTATCTTATTTTTTAATTTAAGCATTATTTCTACTTAAAATCACATTAATTCTATAGCAGTAACATTATTTTTTTCCATTGACAAGCCAACAAAATTCTGACTCTGATAGAGATTCTGTAATTACATTCTTTACAACATAGCTTTGCCTCTGATTTTTATCCATCTCCATGCACAGGGCTGCCAGTAGCTTCCCACTATGACTTGATGATTTCTGAGTGACCAGCCATTTTCTTCTCTCCTTAGCCTCAATTAAGAAGGTCATCACCTATTTCCAGTGACTCCTGAAGTGGGCCAGGTGCATCTGCATGAGACAGAGGTTGGCCAGGAGTGTTTAACATCAGGTCTTATTCTCATGTGCCGTGGCCTCTCCAGGAGCCATGTCCTGGGCCGGGTGGGAGGTGGGACACCAGACAGCCTGTGCCTCTGGTGAAGGTGGAAGGGCAGGAGCAGCAGGGCAGGTGCTGGGCTACACGGTACTGTGGATGCTGAACGCGAGAATCAGGCAGGCAGCACAGGGTCTGTGTGAAATCAAGTCACATAACTTTGTCACACTAGGCCTGAGAAACTGAGGCCTAGGAAAGTGTGAGGAGGCACTCAAACAGTCCTTGAAGAAGGAAAACAACCTTTGCAGGTGTTGTTTGTCTCGTTGTTTACTTGCAAGAAATGGTCAAAAACTGTTTTTCCTAACTGTCCAGTGGTGGTCTTGCGTCAGTTTGATAGTCAATGAAAGTTTTACTCTTTCGGACCCTTTTGGACCTGTCTGTAAAAGAGGATCTTGAAGAACAAAACTGGCTCTGCCTTTGCAACTAGCTCTAGAGTCCATGGCATGTCTCCCGCTGTCCCTTATACAGTATGACACGGTACCTCCCTCACCAGGCAGGGGAAAGCCACTAGAGTTACTAATGCACAGACACACACCGGACCTGGAATTTGTCCACTTCAGAGTTGGGAAGATTTTAAAGATGCGCTAAATTACTTAAGTTTTCCAAAGACCTATCTGCATATTCAAAGGTGAGGTCTCTTCCAGACAGATTCAAATATTTTTTGTAGGATACTCTCAACTTTTATTGAAAATGACCCATGAAGGTAGTGTTTAGTGCCTTGTGGAAGAATGCTCAGTCCTCCAAATCTGGGCATGACGTGCAGGCTGAATATGCTCAGCTAAAGTTTAAGGCTGCTCTGGTCAAAGTTGAGGGAATTACGGCAACTAGAACTTCATAAATACATGAAAAATAATATATACTGTTTTCCAGGGTTTGCTTGTTTGTTTGTCTGCAGTCTCAGGACTGCCTAATAGATGTTAGTGTTGTTTACAAAAGATTCCCCAAAGAAGTGCCTTACGGAAACAGGCATCTGTGCAAAGATTTCCTTTCTATTCTACACATATTTAAAACCAGCTCCAAAGCAGGCTAGAAAAGGGAAGTCCTGCTCTGTAGGAATTAATATATTCTTAGCTGACTGATCCTAGTGAAATATTTGGGAATGCGTGTTACATGAGACAGAAAAGCTGAAATGATAACAGTGATTGTTTCAACATTGTAGAAATTCGCAACAAGATTTTAAATTTACAATTCCAATGAAATTAATAAGTTGCTGCTGAATATTTTGATTTACCTGAAACTCAGCTTCAAAAATCAACAGCAGGATTTAGTATTTCAATTGCTATTGTATTTTTCCAGTTGGAAGCGATTTGATTTTGAACCACTCTTCTTAAAAACACCATTTTCACAGAGGTATTTTTTTGGGTAGAGGTAATACACACAGCAGTGCAGAAGGACAGTTCAACTTGGGTGCATAGCACTGTCCTCAGTTAAGCCCTTCTGCCCCTGGCAGAGTGTCTAGGAAAGACAGCCTGTAAATGCAAGCACCTGATTTAGGGGATGTAAGGCTCTTCTTTACATGTAAATAAAACACTTCCCATGGATTTTTCTCAATTTCACATAATCAGTTTTTGCAAGAGGAAGGAGATGATAAGCAAAGGAGCAGAGCATATTGGGTGGCAGAAAGAATGTTGTGATTACCCAGTAATATTTCCTTCATTAATTGCTTGGAAAAAAGTAAAAATTCTTGTGTTTACAAAGGTAAACAGGATTTACTGGGCTACCATGCAGCCACAGGGTATAAGTACTTGAAAGACAAAAAATAAGTTTTAATTGCAGATCCTTGATGTGCACTGGAAGCAAGCAAAAGAAGTCCTCAATGAAAACTTTATTTGCCAGGAATCTATATGTGAAGCACTGCTGAAAAGCTATGGTTTTTCCAACTTGATTTACAAATCTGTTACCTGTTAACCTGAAATAGCTTTTGAGGGTTCTGAAGGTAGTAAGTGACATGGATTTTGTGGCTTTATGAAAATTGTTTAGGTCCTAAGGGTCTATGTGCTTTGCTACTGACCTGCTGAATTTTATGAAATTTAAAACTGGAGGCCAGAACTGCCCCCCCCCTTTTTTTTTTTTTTTTTTTGTTTTGTTTTTTGTTTTGAGATGTTGAAGGCAGTACATTTTCCTACCATGACCAGAAGAAAGTAACTGAACATAAGGGACATCTACAGACTTACAGACTGTGGAATATTAAAGATCAAACAACCCACTTCTTCCTAGTCAGCTGTGGTAATACAGGTGATAAGTAACTTAGAGGGTGGGCCTTCCTTTCAAAACTTCTTCTCTTGTCTCTAAAGTACATATGGTTTTTCCCATCTACATGGATGACTTTCTGATTGTTTATCTTTTAACGGAACACAGAAGCAAAATGTTCCTTTGCAAGTCTCATGGAAAGAAGCATTTCTTGCAAGTTTTCCATTTTGCCCAACATGTTTTGAAAGTCTGCCAGTTATTTTAACAACAAAACAACACTGGATTGTGTTTAGCAGAAGTTAAAAATATGATATGCCTGTCCCAGAAACTATGATCGCATTGTTGATCTTCATAACACAGCCATGGCACAATTGCAATGAAACATTTCCTTTGGCTACAGGAGGTCCACAGTTCCCACCGACACCAGGAAATGGAAATACCCTTGAGAGTATGCAGACATTGATCCAGATCCAGGAAAATATCCACCAGAGCAATTGAACCCTGCTCTAATGAAGAGATGGGATGAGACAGTGAGGGGCCTTGACTTTGCCCATGGCACCCACGGAGTCTGAGCTCCCCAGTGAGCTGGAAGCTGCTGACCTGACAGAGCACCATCAACCAAAAGTGACAGCCTCTCCTGTCACATCTCATCTTTGCAGCTCAAGGATCAAAAGTAAAAAGCTCACTGGAGAGAAGATCTAGAGAGGATGTCTTCTGAGTGTTTGGCAGAGCCTGGCCATTTCATTGCTATTCTAACAATACACTATAGAGGATACTAATAATGCCTATATGTCATTGAAACAAGAATTTGGAACTCAGTTCTTCAAAAAATCGGAGCCATACAGACAAGATTTTGGTTTTACTCAACACGTACTCTCATTGTACCAGACTAGCACAACGGATTTAGCTGTGTGGGGGAATATGGGACGGTGCAGCTTCCACCATGGCTCACTGCTGTTGTACACTGCTGGCTACAGTGGTGAGCAGCCCCCTGAACTGCAGGCTCTGAACCAGCAGGCACATCTGGATGTGCTAGGGGAGGTTTGCCTCAGGTTTATTCCCACTCTGTCCCTCTCCAACATCCACATACTGTGTTAAGTTCTTCTGAGATGATTATATCTTATTATCCTAAGCCTTCATTTCTGCTTAGTTGAAAAGAGTCATTACACACATGATGATTTGGAAGCTTCGCTATAACATTTCCAAATCCCATTCCTAATTAACAAAGGCGCAAACCCAGCACAGAACTACTTACTATGCTACTTTTTTCTGCTAGTGAGTCCAAAATGAGTCTATCTGAAGCTTACAGACATAGCTTTGGACTTAGGACTGGCTTTAAAATTAATCTGAAAAAAAATATAAGAAGACATTAAAACTGATATCTAGCCTCATGTGAGAATACTGATACTAATTCACACGCATCTAGAAATGTGTGGGCTGAGTGTACAGTGTTTGCAAGGAACACATCCCTGGTTGTGTAACTGAATTAAAGGAATAAAACAGAAAGTGTTTTCTCTCTGAGGCATCCATTTTGCAAATCTTTTTAGAATCACCAGGCTCTTAAAGCATCTGCAGAGTCTTCAGGGCCCCAGACTGCTGGTGTTTCAAACAGATCTCTTACACACAACATCATTGAAAAGCCTCTAAGCATGAACCCATCCTGAAAACTACAATTTGTATTGAACTGTTTCAGTTCTGATATTGCAGAACATCTTATACCTTGAGAAGGTGAGTACGCTATGAGCAAAAGGGCTGGTCACAAGCTGCAAGCTGCATCATGAATCAGTGCTGACAACTATTTGTCAAATGTGTTTTACACTTAACAACAAACAACATAACATCCAAAACTGTCTGCTCATAGCTCACTGATCTGAATTTATTTAGCTAGACGTTTCCTATGATCTCTTTCAACATGAGAATCATGGCCTTGAAGTGAAGCTCTTTTCAAAGGAATCAGGGTCTTCTTTCTCCCTAGCAGACTGAGTTCTCTGCTGTGTTAACTAACAGATCCCTCCCTCACCTAGTATTAATACCTCCAAAATCCTCTCAATGTGGTTAACTAAATCTAGTAAATGTGTACTAAATAGCAATGCTAACAATTTAACAATCTAGTTACAAGCAGTAAGTTACAAAAGAAATTGTCTCTGCCTTTCATTAATTTTCCCCTTAATGGTCTCATTAGTTTTTGTAGTTGGGCACAGCAGTTAATGGCCTCAACAATAAATCCTGCAAAGTGAGATTTTAAAACTTCAAGGTAGATCTGTGTTACCGGTTTGTCTTGTTATTTTCTGTGTTGACCTCTGCTATCTTTATTTAGGTCATTCTCCCTTAACTTTTAACTGTTTCAGAGTCTAACAACTGATATCTAATTCTGAGATATTAAATTTGGACCACACATATGCCAAATGAGTGCTCCACGCTCTACAAAATGATGTAGCAAGACCTTCCAGGATTACAGTAGCTTAAAATCAGAAGTATTCAAAAACAGTGACAGTAAAAACATAGTTCCTTTTTATTTGTGTCTTGAACTTCTGAACTTTATTATTCAGGTCCTTCCAGCAGCCTTGTGAGGGCCAGGAATCCCCTTTTAAAAAATAACAACACAAAGCCAATAGTTTTTATTTAATCATATGACTCGAGCGCCTGGGAACTTAAGGAAGAGCAACAAGGAAAACAAAAGTCACAATCAGAGCTCAAGGCTGGTAGCAATGTGCCTGACACAAAAACCCTTCTCGCGACTTTGGGATCAGTGTACCACGATAATAACCAGATTAGTGATAAAGATCATTGCATTCCGTATTTCCTTTCTCTTGACAGCTTTCATATCTGATTCACTAGGGTGCTTATTGAGTCCAGGGGTGTTCAGCCAGTGTACAACTGGAGTAAAACAGCCATGAATCATGCCCTCAAAGTGCTCTTTACCGCAGCCACTAACACTTTATAATGTTGTCTAGAAATCCAAAAGAATGATTTAGTCAAACCACGGCCTCTATTTCATTTTTATTAAACTTGGCTCTCTGCCTAAACTCCTGGCATTTTGAACAGTGAATATATTGCTTTATCCATAACATTTGTAACCTTCATTGATTGGCTCAGGTAAAAGCACCGAGTAAAAGTCCTTTATTATTGATGTGGAAAATATTACTTCTCCATTGCTTTTTGTCCACAAACATCTGTCACTTTCCCCTGACAAATCTCCTTAAGTCTTCTTTGTTCTGGGTCTAAAAATCCCATCCACGGTTATTTTGTGGGTTGCAGTTGTTTTTCCATATAAATCATAGCATACTTTGGTTTGAAAGGGATTGTCCAAGTTCATCTGGTCTAATCTTAAGCAGGGACATCTCAAGGTTCAATCAGACCTTGAATGTTTCCCAGGATGGGACGCCTATCACCTCCCTGGGCAACCTGTCCCAGTGTTAATTGAACTTCAAATGATTGAATTAACACTGGTTCACAGCACTTTCTCCACACCTCAGCTTTGAGTACAATAATTTTGCACAAATACAGCTTACTGTGGTCACTCGTCTTCTCGGAACAAAGTGGTCTTTTCCTACACCTTTGGGGACCCCTTGCCAGGGACCCCATTGCATTCATTGCACTACCAGCACTACCCCAGGGCGAGTATCCTTCTTGAGAGCACAGCAGGTCTGCAGCCTGCTCCTTCCAGTGTGTGCATATTTTCCAGAGGAAAGTAAATTGTCAGCATAGCTTGTTGAGCACAGCTTTGTTTTCTGATTTTATCACCACTGTTTTTATTGCCCCCTGCCCCTCCTCTCCTAGTGCCACAGAAGCCATGCTTCCCCCAGCAGTTGAGAGCCTAACACCTGCACCTGCCCCAGAAGCTTGGGTGAAATATCATGCCTAATGATTTTTTGATTTTGTTTCCTGCATGATGTCTCCAGTCCCTGTATCTGACAGTTCCAGCATTGTAAGTAATAATTTTCCTACCTGTCACAAGGCCCATGACCCAGCAGCAGCCTGGGGAAGGTTGCTCTGTGCCTCTGCCCTGCCAGAGCTACTATTCCAGCACCCTTTTTGCTCTTATGGCCTCTGAGGCAGAAGAAGCCTCCCAAGGTTTTCGGTCACTGCATGGCTGTCATTTTTCATTTTGCCTAATACACATCAAAGTGATACCTTTGACAAGTGCATTTTCCAATGCCATTTGTTGATTCCTCCTCTATAATTCCACCTGCTGAGACCCAAAGTGTCATCACATCAGTCATTAGGGCACAGAAAATTTCACTGACTATTTTCTGTGTCTGTGTACAGTTCAGGGTTTTTTACTTATTAGCATTTAAGATTATTATAGCTTATTATTTGTGTATGTGTCTTTGGTGTATGACTATGCAGTCACCATTTTTATTATTTGTTCATTCCCATCTGGGATGCAGGTTAACTTTGTGTATATTGGTTTGCATATTGAAGGCAATATTCATCCCTGTAGAAGCACAATGTGTGGGTCTGTGTGCATGCAAGCAGATTACTGTATTCATCTCTTCATATATGTGCAGCATGTTCCTGTCCGTGTTACACAAAGATGAGCCAGTGTTGTGGTTTGTTCTTCTGCACGCAGCACATCTCTGTCTGCATGTTAATATTTCTCTGCACCTTGATGATTTAGTCATGTGTTAGGTAAGGAAGTCAGCACTGCTTCCCAGTGGAGAATATTTATTTTAGTTTTCCATTTTCAGAAATTATTTCAGGATGATGCTCCACTATTATGAAAGGGGAAAAAAGTAGTCCACTTGACTAAGCTGTTTACTCATATTGGGAGCAGTATTATGCTCCTGCTGTACTAAAGAACATCTCTGGATCCAGTGGGGATGGATCCACCTCACCTGTTGATGGCCACTGCAGTTAGGCTATGCCAAGCTCATCATCATGGCTCCTTCTGTAGTCAGTGAAAAAACCAGGGCTATGCCAAGCTCATCATCATGGCTCCTTCTGTAGTCAGTGAAAAAAATACACAGATGTATAGACTCCCTCTGTAGACAGCCCATCCTATGACAGATGTCTCAAGCAGTGAGAGGACCACTGCCCAGGGACAGGGGTTTGTAGGAGCCCATCAAAACTTGCTGGAGGTTGCATTGCTTATGTAGGAGGAGAGTTTTACTTGCATCTTTATCTGATGAGGTGAATTCTGGAACTCCAGAAAAGCAAAACTAGCAGAACTGAATGCGTCAGTTTTTTTCTTTATATGTTTCATGACCACAGTTTTTCTTGCAAGCAGGTTTTTCAAGTCTAGAGATCACCCACACTGGATGAAAGTCATTAAAGGGAGTGGACTAGAATATGTAACCTATAAACAGCAAAGGCATTTAATAGCATAGATCCTGGAAGAAGGTTTCAGCAGAGAAACTGTGGATGCAAGACTAACCCCAAAGCAAACGAAAATCAAACCCCTTGAATTTATGAGCTGGAGTATCATCCCACAAGTGAATGATGATTATCTTGCAAATGTAGAAGTCATCTGAACTTTAGTGAAGGGCAAGACCAACAGCTAATGTTTGTATTACACTGTAACTGCTGGTCACACAGGTCATCACTACTACAGCACTGGTGAGCCTGACATGGAATCTATAGTAGCTATCCCCAAAAAAGCTTGAAGATGCTGAGTAAAAACAGTATGATCCAGGCAGTGATGAATTAATACCCAGTTTTGGATGAATTCTCCCAGACGACTGGGGAAAGATAAAAAATCCAAGGTGAAACCTGCTGCAATTTGTATCTATTAGAACATAAAACAGACACAGATTTGAACTTAACAAAACTGTGAGATGTCTCTTATGCAGGGGAGCTGGAACATCAAAAGGGTCTCAGAAGTCTAATAACATACTCAAATTTCAACAAAAGGGAAAGAGATGAGCTTTCTCTTTTTTGGCTTTGATACTCTTGAGACAATCAGTAATTTGATGGATCTAGGGAAGCACATTTATTTATAGAAGAGAAAGGTTTTTTATGAGTATCAGATTACTGGTATACATAAAAACTTACAGAAGTGGGCTTCTATGTTCCAAACCTCTCCTTTTAAGTGGGTTTTTTAATGTGTGATCCATTTACAGCTTATATCTGTGCAGGGTCCCAGAATGATACAATTTGAGGAAAAATAACTGCCAGCTCCTAATTTAAAGGGCTGAGAATTTATTACTCTTTTTTTTTAGAATGTCACTGGACTTGGGTGGAGCTGAATCCAACTGTTTTAATAGGACTGTATTGGATTTCTTTGGTTTTACTATCATAAATATAGAAATGCTTCAGATTATTACTTTTTTTCCAGGGCAGTAATGGTTGATTGTTGTTAGGCATACCTTATAGCTGTAGCTTTTTATTATGTTCTTTGTTCCTCCCCTCCTCCAACATCCCATGACCCATGATTCCTCAGTGTCCCTGTCCTCAGAGATCTATAGCACTATATTTCCTTCCTACCAAGCAGCATGTTCTTTTGCTCTTAGATTTGGACCTGAGAGTGTAAAATGAAGTGAAGAAACATAACCTAAAAATTCTCTCTCTTCTGTTCTTCAGTGTCAGCAGTATCGCTGCTCTCTCTTCTATATCTTATCTTTAATGCTGTCATGCCTCACTAAGAGGGCTTGACTCATGGGTTGGACACTACTGCTTTTGGTGCTGACTTGTTACTTTTTTTTCCCTTCTGTTTATCACGCCTGAGTGAACTCGACAGCATTCAGTCACTGCCAGACTGTCAACACTGGACCCAGACATTCCCTGTGTTCAGAACAACTTGGTCATATCTTTCCAAGTACAGCATCCAAAAGCCTACTTCTCTCTGCTTCTTTCCTCTCCACACCAAATACGCCTCAGTTTTTTCCTGGAGAGATGACACTGGCACTGGGGAGGAGGGATTTGGCTTCTTTACTCACTTGCCATGCTGCCTTTCAGTTGAGATGCCAGGCTGGGAATCTGCAGTGATGCTGGTGTTGGGATGTGGCTTACAGCAGAACTGGAATGGCTGTTTCCCATCTGGTTCAGAGCAGCTGTCAGAGACAACGAGTGCCAGTATCCGACAGCAGGAGCCTGGTTTTGTTGTGTGTATGTGTAACTTCTGAACTGCTGCTGTGTTGGGAAGCAGCTCTTCTCTTTGCTAACGGATGCTCATGTAAAGGTACATATAGCCCTGTGCTATGCTCTGCAAATCATAGTTTGCATTGCTCTGGATCACTAGCTAAAAGACCAAGTTAATGTGTAAATCTCAAGGTAATTTAATGAACTATTAACTGGAAATACACATTATTTATATTTTGCAAAGGGATCTGGGAGAGAAGGCAACTTGACATCTTAACTAAGAACCAAAAAGGACTGTGATAAACCCTTGGTTTAACATATAACATGACCCAATGGATAAATCATCAGCTATGACGTGTATAGATGGTGTTTACATAGGAAGCATGCAAGGGAAGCAGACTACCTGCAGAGTAGTCTTTCTGCAAGGATAGCAGGTTTTCAAGCATTGTAGAAACATCCTAAAGCCTGTAGCAAATCCCCCAAATGAAAGCAGGTTTAAAACTTTCCCTAACAGAACATTTTCAAATAAAAAGTGTATGTCTTCTGTACAGCAGGTCAGTTTGGATCACTGCCTAAGGAAAAATGAGGACTATTTCAAAACTGATTATAGGGGAGCAAAACATCCTAAATAGGTGAGTCATGTTAAAAACTAGCACTGCTTGTCTGGAATTCTGGACAAATCTTCTGTGAAGTTTAAGTTACCTCAAGTATTGACTGGGTAACAGAAGCAGCCTTCCAGCAGTTGCTCTTGCCCATCTGGCTTCAGCTCTGTGTGTCCTTGGCCAGAACCTGAGAGCTTTCAGGACTGCTGGTGTGTGGCATTTAACCAAGGGGAGCAGCTGTTCCTTGTTGGAGAGCCAAGTTCTTGCCCAGTCCCCAACTGAGAGCTTGTCATATAACATAGCCCCATAATGGAGATAATAATGCTTGCCCTTCTTTAGAAATTACTATGAGATCTGCCAAAGAGAAGGACCTATTCAAATGCAAAGCCTGATGCTTTTATTTATTAATAGATATTGTGCCAGAGTCACCAATCTGCTCCTGGTGCCTAGTGTGGCTTTAAAAACAGGGGATCTACTTGCTTGACTGAACCCAGCCGGTGAGTTGAGGCCTAGGGCTGTTTTGTGATATTGGAAGGAGAACGAAACAGCCAGATGTTAACCAGCAACTACTCAAGCTTAGTGTTTTTCTGCCTGTTATTCCTCTAAAACTAGAGCAAACATGGGACTGCCTAAGCTGACCCACCGGCAGCACCACTGCTTCTGATGCAGAGGACCAGACTCCTCAGAACACTGTTGTTTCCTTAAAGGATCTTAAATGCTTGCAAAAAATAGCACTTACAGGTAAAACTATTATTTCCCCTGGGAAATATGTTTTATCTACTCAACAGGATCCCATGGGAATCCTGTGCAGTTGCAGGCTCCTGGCAGGACCTGTGGCCCTGTGGAGAGAGGAGCCCATGCTGGAGAAGGGGAAGAGTGTGACAAGTCCTCTCAGCAGAGGAGAAAGGAGCTGTAGGGACAACATATGATGACCTGACCACAGCTCTCATTCCCATTTTCCTGTGCTGCTTGGGGTAGGAGGTAGAAAATTCAGGAATTAAGTTGTGCCCAAGAATAGGAAAGGGGTGGGAGGAATGTGTTTTAAAAATTAGTTTTACTTCTTATATTCCTGCTCTGATTTGACAAGTAAGAAATTCAGGTAATTTCCCCAAGCTGAGTTTGTTTGCCCATGACAGTAACAGGTGATCTCTCCCTGTCCTTATCCTGACCCATGAGTCTTTTGTTGTGTTTTCTCTCTCCAGTCTAGCAGAGGAGGGTAGTGGTAGAGAGGCTTTGCTGGCATCTAGCCAGGGGTTAACCCCCTATAGGCTCAGAAGCACAGCACAGTATTAAAGGGTTCACCTCCTGCTTTATCTTTACTACAGCACTACCTGGCATCTCTGGAGCGTCTAGCTTAGTTCAATCCCAACAAGGAAAGAGAGGCAGAAAAAGTTGTTTTCAGTCTTGGTCTAGCTTTATCTCTCTGCTGCAAATGATTAACAGGTGGGAGGCCTGCTTGTCTAAATTTTTGCCTTCCCCATTTTGTTTTTGGCTGCACTTTCCTGTTGTGGAAAGCCTGGTACTGATTTCAGTCAATCCATGGTTCACACTGCTTAATTAATTCTTGCTGTCCTCAAGGGAGCCTTCCCATAGAATCACAGAATCACAGAATGTCTTGGGTCAAAAGAGACCTTAAAGATAATATGGTTCCAACTCCCCTGCCATGGGTAGGGACAACTTCCATTAGACAAGGTTGCTCAAAGCCTCATGCAATGAACAATGCCAGGGATGGGACATCCACAACCTCTCTGGATGACCTGTTTCAGTGTCTCACCACCCTCACAGTAAAGAATTTCTTCCTAATATCTAATGTAAACCTCCCCTCTTTCACTTAAAAGCATTCCCCCTTGACATGTCACTACATGACCTTGTAAAAAGTCCCTCTCCAGCTCTCTTGTAGGCCCCCTTCATGTATGGGAAGGCTGCTCTAAGGTCTCCATGGAGCCTTCTCTTCCCAGGACAGAAGATCTATGAGTCTCTTGGCCTGTCTTCACAGGAGAGGTGCTCCAGCCCGCTGATTGTCTCCATGGCACTCCTCAGGACTTGCATCAAAAGGTCCACATGTTTCTTATGTTGGTTTTTTTTTTTTTTCAAATACTTTGCCCTCTACACTTGCAGTAACAGATGACTTCTTGAAACAATCCTATTAAAATGAAGGCAGACGGTATGTTTCTACCCACAAAGTGGTTGATAAACTTCATTTTATCAGATGAAATACAAATGGAAGTAACTTCACTTAATGTGCTTTTACCAAGCTGTCTCTTTAAGCTGATATGTTATAGTCCATTTATTTTGATTTCTCACGTTCAGAATTGATTGCTGACATTAGGAAATCCTGTAGCCACTGAAGCATTTTTATTCCAGATATATTGTAAAGCGGTGGATAATTTTAAATGCTTCCTTACCACCTCGTAAGTTCGAGAGAGCACAGTAGAGCACTGCTGCTAGATGATGTACACCGGGGTGTTTTGATCGACAGAGGAAGGGCTCCAGCAGGCCCCAATAGTTATTTCGCCCGGGAGCTCCGCCGGCGGTGTCCCGGCGCGCTGCGGGCGGGAGAGCCGGGAGGTGGCAGCCTCGGCTCGGCACAGCCGCCCCGGCTCCGGGGCGCTCCGGGGCCCTGGGACTTCCCCCTCCCTAAACACAAAAATAAAACACTGCGTTGCCATGGATTCAAGGAAGGCCGAAGGGGTATTGTCAGGGAAAGGCTTTGCCTTGCTGCCAGGGCGGTTCCTGCGCCCACTTTCAGGGAGAACTGCGGGGCCGTGAGGAAAGTGGGATGGCAGCGCGGGGACCACGATGGGAAACGCGCCAGGCTTGGGGAGCTCAGTGTGACAGATGAGGGGCTAATTTGCACCTGGTGTAGGTCAGTGTCACTCATAAATGTAAGAAGAAGAGGGTCACTGGAGCAAATCAGGAGAGAAAAAGAGCAAGCATTGAAATCAGTCCTGTTTGCTCTCTGGTTGCTAACACCTTTTAATGATGTTCTCTCTCACTGTGGGGTGGATTTTCATTGGCTTACTTCACTTTCCATTGAAGTAACTCGGAAAATTCCAACAGCTTTGGTGGAAACAAATTCCCATAATCTGTGATTCTCTGAAGCGTCCTTCCTTTCCAAGAAACATAATCCTTCTGAGATAGAGAGAGCTCTATCATTTGCAGAACCTTAATGCGCCACTTTTAATGCTGAAAATGTACCGCATCAGAAATAATGCCTAGTGCAAATGCAATTATACACTGAGCACCCCACTCAGATTATATTGCACACCATTTTAAATATCTTGCATTATTATTATTTGGTCCTTAATTTTATTTCTTTGTCTGACTGTTGAAATTTATTGAACAGCCCAAGTTGCACTCAATTTAATTCACTGTCTTCAATGAGTTGACTTATATAGTGATATTGGTTGGCTATCTTTAAACAGAGATTTTCACTTCCTATTAGCAAATTCCTGGAGCTATAAATGTTTTTCTTGATTTTCCTACCTCCACAGTGCTGCTGTGAATTGATAGAATCACTCAGAAAGCAAAGCTATTTTCGGGTGTCTCCCTGGTCAATAAGGAAAAATGTTCCTCTTGCAAAAGAAAACTGTTTCTCTTCTGCATGAGTCATGACTCTGCTTGTATGCACAGAGCAAAAAGATTTCCAGCTTTTCAGGCCTCACTGGCATTCGGGGTAGGATTGAGCCAGCCAAGATTCACATGTGGAAACTAAATATGGTCATAGGGTTACACTCCCATTTTTTGCCCATTACTCAGGCTTCTGCATGGTGTATTTCAGTGCCTACTCCCTTTCTGCCGCTGTATATTTCCCTCTGCAATGGTAGTTTACTCTGTGGATACTGCTAGTAAGATCTTAGCACCAGTTACAAATAAATAGTGTATTTCATCTGCTTGGAGTACTACATAAAGAGAACCTGTAGTAATCCTGAGAGGAAAGCTGAAAGCTCAAAACCTTTATAAAACTTCAGGCTAGAAGGTGCAATCTTAAGTCTTACTTGAGCTTTCAGCTGCAATAATCACCACAGTTTTCATGGTAGAACCTGCCAAAAATAGACAAACAAGAGGGAAAGAACATGTTTTTTTGAAAACAAAACAGCCCATGTAGTTTCAGCAACAAGAAGTCAGAGACATTTTTATAATTATATACAACATCAACAAGGTTCTGATGTCATGGAAGTCAGAAAAACACATCCTCAATTATACCCCATTTCATTATGAAGGTTATTCAGCATGACAATGCCATTTTTAGGTTCCAGTAAGGATGTTCAGCCCCTACTTGGGACTGCTTAACAAGTGTGGCTGCAGAGGCACAGTGAACACAAGTTACTGGGCTCTCTCAGCTGTGCACTGCTCTGACCTGCCGACAGAGCTCGCAGCAAAGCACAGGCTCCCTTCCCATCAGCTCTCCCAGGGGCCCTCATACCCACCCCCCGGGTGCTTTATAGATTCATGTGGCAGTAGCGAGGGGTTTGATCTGGGCTCCGTTTTACTTCCTTAGAGCTCCATGTTCTCCTTTCATCTTCTAAGCTGTTCTGTGCTGCCTGGAGACACTAACTGCCGTGCATCCACAGTGGAGAGCTGATGTCTGTGTGGACATCACTTTCCACCTTCAACATGGATTCAGAATTCAGTACAGAATAGTAACAGCACCATGACCAAAGATTTCTATGAACTCGGCCCATTTTCAGCAAAGCTTTTACAAAGTGTCAAATTTATAAATTCTCCCAGGAAATTATATGAGACCAGACTTGATTAAAACAGAATTATGGTCTGGCTGGATTATCATTTGGTCAGGAGATATTTTGTTACTTGATGAATTACATTAACCCTGTATAACCTCTGTGGGACTTTGTGGCTTGCTGCAATTTTTCTGCTAGAAACAATACCCAGTAATGTTTTACAATAGCTGTGGTGACTACATGGATTAGAATCATTGAACTAGGAGTATCTTATACATTTTTTTTCAGCCAAACATTTTAAATTACACTTATGCTTTTCTGCATTTTGTTGTGTTTAACTACAAAATAGTTACCAGTAGAAGAAATGAAAAATAAATTATTCTAACTTTAATTGGATAAATAGAGCTCACTTCCACAAGAAATACCACACATTAGAGAACCACTAAGTTTAATTTCACATCTGGCTATGCAAAAAAAAATCCTGCATCTTATTTCTTTACCATGAGAACCAGCCCTTTGAAGAGACATAGGCTAGACAATGCTGCAGGGCAATATGAAAGTGTTTCTACTTCTGTCATGTGTACCAATATTTGTTCTGGAAACAGACAACTTCTTTTGTGAGAACTATTCCATTTCATGCCCCTTTCCAAGGTTATTGAACTGGATTTAGAAATATTCAGACATGCCTTATGCCAAGTATTTGCACCTGTTACATTCTTTATGCAAAATTAAGTCACTGACTGTAAAGGTCCTAAGGGATTTATGTTCTGCCTCAGAAAATCATTTGGCATTTACACATATGAAATTTGATAAGTGTGTGTCATAAAAATCAGTCAGCATGACTGCTCATCTGGTCCTCAACTACCCACCTATCCTTGGTTGACAGATAAGCTGGTGTTTCTATATTCATATAAGATAAAAGTGTTCTTTTTAATAAGATTTTCGTAAATAGCAGTGTTTGCTAACCCAGGACAGCTTAGTTTTGAGAAACAATTTAAAATTTGCATTGGATGTGACTTCTTCGTCTTTGTTAATTCTTGGAGCCATGGCAAGTAGCACCATATACTGAATAAACTGGATCTAATACATCGTTTTCTGATCACATAGCCATTACCTGATTGGAATTTAGAAAAGTAGTTTAAAAACTCAACACAGAACAATAGAATGGTTATCTGCTACTTTTTTAGTCACATTTTATCTGGCTTCCTTAAAGAAATAAAGGCTTTTTGCTTCTAGTTGGTGTTTGTAAATGGAGACAAAAAAGAATGCAAGCTCCACTTATGAGAACCTTATGAAGTATTGAACAGGGAGAACAGAGTGCTTTTATTTACCCCTGTACTTGGCACTGGTGAGGCAGAACCTCAAGTGAGCCTTCAGCTCTGGATTTCTCTTCACAATAAAGATATTGAGGTGCTGGAAAAGAAGGGCAACAGAACTGCTGAAAGGTCTAGAGAGTGAGTCACATGAGGAACGGCTGAGGGAGCTGGGGTCCTTTAGCCTGGAGAAGAAAAGGCTCAGGAGAGACCTTATTGCTCGCTACAATCACCTGAAAGGAGATTGTAGCCAGCTGGGATCAGCCTCTTCCCTCAGGCAGCCAGAGACAGAATAAGAGGAAATGGCCTCAAGCTGGGCCAGGGGAGGTTCAGGTTCGACATCAGGAGGACTTTCTTCCCTAAAGGGGTGGTCAAGCATTAGAATAGGCTGCCCAAGGAGGTGGATTCACCCCCCCTAGAAGAGTTCAAGAAATGACGGAACATGGGACTTAGTGCTATGGTTTGGTTGATATGGTGATATGTGGTCAAAGGTTGGACTCGGTGATCCTTGAGGTAATTTCCAGCCTGATTTTATAAGTGTATTTGCATGAGCTTTCTATCCAGAATTACCTACATAACTGCTGGAAGCTCATGCTGAAATGGAGGCAGACTAGAACAGAGATTAGAACAGAAATGGAGCAATGACTTTTTTAAGACTCCTGCAAATTGTAGGCCTCCTTCAAGATTGTGATGAGCAAATATAGAGGTGACTTTGGAGGGAAAGAAATACCTCGAGCTGAAGCTGCTGAACAGAGCAGCATGGCTCTGTGAATTCTCTATAAGTGTCATGAAACAAGCGGGGTAAGGCTGAGCATTCCTATCAACCAACGACACGTCTGTGTGAATGAAGGAATGCCCAGATGTTGGGGTGGTGTAACACTGATGGTGAAATAGGGAGAAGGGCTACCTGGAATGACAGTAGTGACCACAAAATGGCAATATCTGAAGGAAATACCATTGCTGTAATGGCTGTGAAGCTAAGTAAGTAAAATGTTTAGTGCAATGAAATAAAGATAGAGCCTTTAACTGTTGCTGATACAAATACATGATTAATTCATCTTTGTTAATTCTTCCCAAGTTTGTTTTACTTTTCCTTGTATCTACACAGGCTTAGTGTCCTAAATGAGAAATTTCGCTTTTCAAGAGAGGCAAGGTTCAGCCTCCCTATAATTCAAGCTGAGGCGTCAGACTGAAGGCTTTTGCTATCACTAAGAGGAATCCATCTACATTTTAGCCTAGTTCTTGTTGCCATCAGCAACAGGGTTTCTTTGAGTTTCAGTTCTCAATAATCTCCATAATGCAACAGGTCATTGACAATGAAGTTTGGTGTTTGTTTTTGTTTTTTAAAAATAATTTCAGATGAGTATCCACCAGCATAATTTCAACTGTAATTTTTTTAGTCTCTCAGCCAGGAAGGAGTAAACTGATACATGGAGAAGTCCAAGTTTTTTGAGAACTCTGCAACAGAAAGGCTTTTCTCACTATACTGAATAGCTGGGCAGTGCTGGCTTTAACCTCTCTCTGCTGAATACTGGAATTTGCTAAGATAACTCTGCAACCTAGAGGAGTAAAAAATCTGTATTTTCAGTGGGCTCCTTCAAAGGATATTTGTTAGACACATACAAAGGAATTTTTATAACTATAGAGATAATGCTTTAAAGACACTTAGGTTCAGACCAAAATCCTGCTAAAATATGACAAAAGCTGTTCCAGTTTTTCATGTCTAAGCATCTTTATTTCATGGGTTTCTTTGGACTGTTTCAGAACAAATGAAATGAAACTGGTAGAATTCTAGCTGCTTCCAAATCTAGTTGGATCATTAATCATTGTCTAGCAGAGAGTAAGAACACCTGCTTTTGTTAAGACAGGTGGATTGACAAATGTCTGTACCATTTGAATGGGAGTATACAAATCATGAAATGAGGAGATAAAATACTGTACAAGCCAGAATATTAAAAGTCAGGAGTCGCAAAGTATGAAAAAATGTCAAAGGCACTTGTCTAAACCTTCAAGAACTCATATGCTCTATTCAGTTTCCAGTTCCTAATTTTGGGACATTTACTGTCCTGCAAAGAATCTAGACTACAACAGACGATTTCTGTCCCAGTGAGTAGTCTGGAAAGGCAGCACATGCTTATTGCAGGAAACACACAGTAGGCATTGCCCATTAATACATTCGGATTGGGCTTTGGGATTGCATGCAGCAGGTTTTCATACATGAGTCTGACTGCTGCTGACAGCTCAGGGTGCCTAGCTTGCTTCCCAGTCGACGCCGTCTCAAGGATGGAAAGCAGCCACCAGGCCTGTTTGCCCAGCCGGGCTCCTGTTGTGGGAATCTGATCTTACGTACCGCATGCAAGGTAAGTTCTGATCTTACTTATCAGTGCATTAAACATAAATCTACCTGGCCACAGATGATCCACCTGGCCTATCTGATTGTCCCTCAAGGCTACTCATGCTTAAGTGGGGTTTGCACATCCTAATAATACATTAATGCCTTGGTTATTGTTGCCTCTTGGTGCCTGCTACTGCACTGTTCACATTTGCTCTTCTGTATGGTTCTATTTTGGTTTAGAATTTATCTGCAAAAACTTAGAGGTAGGAACTGAAAAAGGGTATGAAAAGTCATCCCATTCCTTTTTTTCTTTTCAGAAATCTCCATGCATCCCTTTCATATGGAAGAGTGTTTGGTGTGCACAGCTTTGTGTCATTCCTTGAATATGAAAGGCAGATCTGAGATCTCTCATCCACTTGCGCTTTGTATAGAATACACCTGCTTCTTTTGATGAGAATTTTTTTTTTCATTGTACCAACTAGTTTATTTCCATGTCAGTTTTTTCACTTGCGATTTTCTGCCAGTAGGGTTTCTGGCAATGTGTACATCTGGGCAAACTACATCTGGAGCTCTGGTTGCTGGAGATCAGCAGGCTGGATGTTTTGATGACTAATAGTCACAGATGAATGCCTATATTCTGATAGTTGCCAAAAAGTTATACAACTCTAGAGTCCTTCATCCTTTAAGGTTACTCTGAGTGAATCCTCTGGTGTAAAGCCTTTTCTACCTCAGAATAAATAGTCAGGAAAAGACTGTCAGTGCCCAGATGCACGGCAGGGGTACTCCACATCCTGGATAAAGGTTCAGAGATAGATGATCAACCAAGAAGGTCACAGTTATTACAGCCTTATAGCTAAGTTTCTCCCAGGGTGCGAACAAAACTCTTGAGAGCCTCTGTCAGTCTGCAGAAAAGCCTTTCAGCCTAGATTGCTAGTGTTTCAAGCTGGAAAACAGAATTATCACTAGAAGTGCCAGAACTGGAGCCCATAATGCCTTTATTCCCCTCTGATAACGACTGATAACCACTTGATAGAAGGGAAAATCTGAAGATTTTAGATCAACAATGGTGTCATACAGCTCAGGCAGTGCCTTGAAGGTGACCTGGCTCCTGTTGGAAGCCATCATGCCACATCTGGTGTCTATGGTTAGATCCTGCAGAGCACACCATTGGTCCTATAAAAATTGGATTCATAGTAGTCAGCAAACTGAGATGTGAGCAGCTGAAGTTTACACCTGGGAGTGCAGTGAGAGGAGTTTAAATCTCCTAGCTCAAGGAGTGAGATGTTAGACTACAAGCCTCAGAGAGACGTCATTTCCCAGCACTTGTTAGGGATTCCTGGAGCACTGATCATCTCCAGCTCCTACAGAAGAAGGTCACATAGAGTAACACCGCTTTAATATCTCCCTGCAGTATATATGTGTAACCTGAGCACTCTTTCAGTGAGTTTTAATGACCATAATGGGCCAAGGAAATTCAGGTTCTCAGAAGAAAAGCAAACCACCTTCTAGAACTGAGCCTAGGTACTGTGGATTGTGTCTTGAATCAACAATAAAATGGGCTTTGACTATGAGAGAAGGCACAGGCTTGCAATGAGTCTAATCACTGTCTTCCCACTTGTGCTATCCTTAGACTCACAGAACCATTAAGGCTGGAAAAGACCTCAAGAATCATTGAGTCTTGCCAATGATCAAACACCACCACATCAACCAAACCATGGTGCTCAGTGCCACGTTGTCATTTCCTGAACACTTCCAAGGATGGTGACTCTACCCTCTACTTGGGCAGCCTGTTCCAATGCTTGACCACCCTTTCAGTGGAGAAATTCTGAACCTCCCCTAGTGCAGCTTGAGACAATTTCCTCTTCTCCTGGCTCTGGTTGCCTGGGAGAAGAGGCCAAACCTACCTGGCTACAACCTCCTTTTTGATGGCAGTTGCAGAGAGAGGTAAGGTCTCCTCTGAGCCTCCTTTTCTCCAGGATAAACAAACCCAGGTCCCTCAGCTGTTCCTCACAGGACTCACTCTCTAGGTGCTTCACCAATGCACTGCCCTTCTCTTGACGTGCTCCAGCACCTCCATGTCTTTCATGCCATGAGGGACGCAGAACTGGGCACAGCACTCGGGGTTGCGGCCTCACCAGTGTTGAGTACAGAGGGAAAATCACTTCCCTAGTCCTGCTGGCCACACTATTTTTTATATAGAGACTGCTTAGTAATAGCAATTATAAATTTAGTGATAATACTGTGCATTTCTATTTTCACAGTTACCAAATGTACATTTTAACACTGTGCCTTCAGAAGCCCCTGACAGAAAAAAGCATCTTGGAGACAGGATGTGCTAGCTGTACTATACGATTGAGATTTTAATTAAAAGTTCTACAGATGGGAGCAAGATAGAAATAAAAAAAATCAATGTCACATGGTGTCCCTGGGTCAGACATGACATGAAATGAAAAAGTCAAGGTTTGTAAGACATAAATGAGGATAACAAATGTGTTCTATCTTAGCAAAGGCTTTAATTCTGTGCTTCTTTCCTGATCCTCAGGACATGAGGAAACAAAAGGATGCAGCAGACATAAAGCAATGAAAGCAAACAAGTGAACATAGAACAGCTCCAGTTGGACCTGGGTGAGCGTCAAAAGGTAGCTTGGGTGCAGATGCAGAAATTTTCCATCATTATTAAAAGTCTCAGGTTTTTCTTCTTATTTTGTTGCAACTTCATTTCAATAAGCATATTTAAAAAACATATTCCGTATTTACTTCTCAGTCAAATTCAGATGGATCAAGCAAACAGCCAGACAGTTCACACGCTCTCAGTACTTGGGTACTCCACCTTGTTTGAAGTGCCCAGCTCTCCCATACTTTGTCTCAGAAGTACAGTTTAAACTACATGGCAAAATCTAAGAACTGGTGACTCAGCAGATGAGAAGAGTGACAAATGACAGCCACAAATGTTTTCTGATAAGAGGAAAAAACATATTGAGCCCACCTGAATGCACAGGTCTTGAGAGAGTTTATGACACTGACCTGTATCTAGCAGAGTGAGGCTGTCTACACCACATTTACAGCCAAACCAAGAAATTGCCTGGTACCACTGTCCAACACCTAATGTCTAATCCTCTACTTAACAAACCTGGATCTTGCTATGGGGTGTATCTTGGCTATGGTCCTAAGTGCTATGGCAGGAGCATGGACATGAGGTCCAGCCACGACACAGTCCCGTGACCACAGCTTAGTGAAGTGCCAGGGATGGATAGTGCAATCATAATGTGAATCTGCACATCTACCCCACGAGGAGTCTTGGAGTCATGATGATATAAATAATTAAGCCTGAATAGATCATGCTCTTTGCCAAAGCAAGATATTTTTGGACACCGAAGGTGTATTTGTTTTTCTTTCTGATTACAACCTCCCTTTTACTATTAAAATACTTTGTATTTTCTCAGATAGTCCAATTCAACATACTATTTGCTACCACTGGCCTATTAAATGCTGCTAAATACACCATTCTGCTATTGGAAAATGTATGATGGACTACACTTCTTTGGTATCTGCCATTTGAACATTAAAATACAGTTCATAGATTTGTAGACCATCCATAATAGCATGTTTTGTTGGGCTTTTGTGTAACAGTGGAACAGGTATTGTGGAACAAACCCATAGAAATGAACTGTCCTGTCACAAGTTATGTCTATACACAGTTAAATAAAAGCTGTCATTCCCCTATTTCCATACATTAAATGCTAAGGCTAATGAGCTTTTATTAGGAAAAATCCTGTTTCCACAGGACTGACAAAGAAATCTTTACACAATTTTTTTGTGTATTTTTTACACATGACTTTCAAGGAAGAAGAAGTCAAACAGGATCTACCATTAAGCATATTTTTATTGTTGTCTTTAATGTACATGCAGAATTTTTAAAAAAGGTGTCAGTTATATCTGTAAGCTTATAACAATAATGTAAATGTTTGGATCAGCAATGTATTTGGATTAGGGACTAAGAACTCTAAGTGAACAGACATCTTTCAGGATATACAGTTTATATGGTAAATCAAGAAGGTTTTCTTCAGAGTGATTTTCCTCATAAAAACATAAAATATTTCTTGTTTACAATCTTGGTTGTTTTCAATACTGAAAAAATCTATAATAGTACACTCTTCATTATGTACATAGAAAAACATAAAACTATATCCATACCAGTGTCTGTTTTAAATGCAAATAGTAGTTAATAGCTTTGTAAATTTTTGTGCACCCTTTCCCCTTTTCCCTCCCACACCCCCATTTAAAAATGCAGCATTTTCTAAAGCTTTCAATGCTTTGGCAGAAACAGAATGGAAGGCACTTCCAAGTTAGGTAAAGCAATATGTGAAATATCAGCACTAAATAAAAAAGCTGTAGGTGTACCAGACAGCTCCATGTTCATCCCAAGGGACAAATTTTGCATTTCCGCAGGTCAAGAACTGGTTTGCTAGAGATTCCAGCTGGAACAGAGTCAGATCCCAGCTTGGTTTACAATAAAGCTGATTTGCCTTGCAACTATTTTTACAAATGCTTCACACAACCCAATGAGGATGCAGAGAGCATCTCTGAACACAGTACTATCATGAGGGCAAAAAGCTCTTGCAGGTCACAGCATTAGAACATGTTGCAAAGGCCCCACTGCTGAGGCCTTCCACTTTGCAACATGGTAGTTTCACACAACACCCTCTATTTAAGACTTCCCGATGTGGCAGCTCAGCTAAAAATGAACAAAGCAACACACAAATGTGAAGATTCTAAAGCATCTCTTGTGATGGATACATTTAGACTCAGCAAAGCATCCTGAAAACAATCTGTGTGCTAGTGGCAAGCTGACCTCTGCTGATAGGGAAGTTGTGAAAGTTGTAGAAAAATTTCATGCAGGGGCAGCTCCTCACTGGCCTCCTGTGTCTTGTTTGGCACTCCTTTTTTCTTTTAACTCAGGATTACCTCTGGCATACCTGTGATGTACATTTATATTAATACTTTGCAAAAATACCCCAGATACCAATGAGATATGCACCAAATGCTTGCTAAGGGATGTGTCATAAGTCACAGTCAGGAAAACATTTCTCTAATGACCAGTTTTAGCTCTCAACTACAGTTTGTCTCTGCAATCCTAGCAAAGGTTGAGAAATGACTGGATGCAAATTTCCAAGACAGAATGAGACAGAAAGGCACCAACCAAAGCTTTTACATGTCAATGTCTCCTGACAAAATGTTAAATTTTCAGGACATATGCCTGTTCAGTCATGTTAGCTAACTGCACAGTATCTGACCATGACTGTAAATAGCTGCAGTCAACTGATAATCCAATTGAAAAAGAACATTCTGCTAAAACCTGCCAGCTGGTCACGTTCATTCTGCTGTGATAGCTCTGCGCTCTTTAGCCACAATAAAATGAATGGCTTTATAGTGTTGGAAAACATTTTTGTCATTCTTCAGTATCACTGTGGATTTATCTCACAAGGAATGAAGGGTAAGATAAAAAGGCATCCAACAACACTTCAATCTCTGAATTGAACAGCCAGCAAAATAATATGCAGCTGGCATGGAAGAATAGCCCTTTAAGGTTAGTTTAAAATGCAGACCAAAGGGGGGGAAAAACGGCAAAAAAAAGAAGAAGAAGAAAAAAAAAGGCATGTAGTCCAGTAAGAATGAACAGAAAAAAAGAAAAATAAACTGAGCAAGTGATTCTTTGTTTTGGGCCAGTCCACCACCAGTTGCCGTATGTTGCTTTGGGAAACACAAAACTGGCACCAAAACACTCCAAAAAACACAAAACCTTCACCCCCTTCCTAGGCTGATGGCTCTCCTTGAATTGTCCCTCAGATCTCTTTCCGCACTGTGGCTCGGATGCTGCTGAACACCTTGCCTATGGCCTCAAAGAGCGGGTCGCAGAACGTGTGGATGCAGATGGAATAGACACGGCTAATGCACTGGATCTCAATCAGGTAGCTCCTTATGCATGGCACCACCGCCCAGATGTGCAGGAATGACAAAATGGCAAAGTAGATGCCCCAGATGAGAGCCATAGGAATACCAAAGATTGCTGACAGTAAACGATAAAACCAGTATTTCGTTACAGTGAAGGTGGTAAAACTGGCCTTCCAAATCCCATCAAAGCTGTGCGTTCCCTCTGGCTCAGCAATCACATCTTCAAAATCAATCTGCAGCAAAGAACACAAAGTCAGGTCAGTCAGAAATTTGCATCAGGGGTGTATTCCACAAACACCTTTCCTGAAGAGCCATGGTCCCCTGCAAAAAACCATGAAGCACATACTTCCTACATCCCCACATGATTCACCCTATTATAACCCATGATTTAAGTCATGGATCTTCAGTAACCTCTACCCAGTGACTACCAGGGAGCCTCAATGATTAGATCAAAATTAGACATCTAACTTTTAGATGGAGTTCTCCACAAAGCTGAATATATTTTCCTCATCTCCTACAGCCCTAAGGCATGCAGTGCCCTTATGGTCTACTTAAGGTACAAAACAGGTGAATAAAATCACATTTAATAGTTTTGACTATTCATAAATCATTCAAAAAGTCACCTAAGGAAGCAGTGCATTCCAACAGTCATATTTTAGCACTCTCTGTTGAAATACTGATCTGTTCAGGAAGCTTAATTGTCATAACATTTCTATAAGAAAATTAACAGAATTGCAATGATGGTTCAGCTCCATGTCACACAGACTTGTTTGATATAACCCACAAAAAAATTGCATTTTTGGGACTGGAGCCCAAAGTGGGAAAAGAATGCTGCCAAAAGTGAAGATTTACAGGAGCAAGGTAAGTATGACATGGGCCAGCAGCCTCAGAAACGCAGGCAATTGCACCTTAGCATGCTGGAAAAAGGTGAATATACATATACTCAGTGTAAATACTGCTTATACTGTAAGAAAAGGCTCACAATCACTTCTTTTAGTCTAAAATATACATAACAATTGAAAAGCACTTGTTCTCTCCTGCTGAAACTTTTATCACCTCCAGACATAGGTTATTGACAAAGGGAAAGATATTTTAAAACCACTGGACTTTCCAGCTTCCTAAACAAAAAAAGGTAATTACAAGCAAAAGTGTACAGTCTAGGTGCAATCCATGTGAATGGCTGGAAAGTCCTTGAGAGGAAATTTCTGAATTATCTGTGATATCCTTGAATACCTAACAGCAGGCTGGCTTAATTGAACATATTCACATAATTCTCTCTGTCAGTGCTTCTCTCTAGACATCCTGTCATGCAAATTATAAACGTTCTCTTTTTCTGCTACTCTGAACTAGGTTCTAGTGATCTGAAAGTCATTCTTAGGGATGGATATTCATCATCATCATCACTATCACAAGTGTAGCATTTGAACTGAAACTTGATCTCCACAGAAACCTATGGCAGACTCTGCATTGGCAGAGTAGATTTTCTTTTTAGGAAACATAAGCAAGCATACTTATACAATCTGTTTCTGCAGCTATTCAAAAGCAAACTTTTCATTGTAGCCACATCTCATGTTAGCTCATTTTCAAAGTGAATGGGTGTTCTTGGCTTATTATCAATATTTTCCTTGAAATCAGATAATAAAAATATCCATATGATGGCAAAACCCAGGATGATGACACCAAAAGAAAGTTGCTTCTTAAAAAAATATTGCTACAGAAGGACTACATGGTTCAGCATAGCCCTCTTATTCTAAAACTTTTGTCAGTTTATTGCATGCTTCCCACCAACTGATGCTGTAATCCTTGGCAAAGGTAACACAGCCATCATAGAGGTTCAAAGCATTGAGTACTAGTCAGTGGCATATCTGAAGCCTTTTTATTCAGTTTAGTAGTAGTGGAGTCCATCTTGTATTATTTCAATTGGCTGATAAGAGAAATATTAGATCTCATAAGGAAAACAAGTTTGCATTGAGCTCCATCGGCCTTTTCATGGTTGCATCTTTATTTTAGCCAAGTGAGACCAATTTTTATAAGAAATGCTTTTTTTTTTTGGCATGCAAAATGAACCCATAGTTTAATGTGAATTTTCTAGGATTTTTAAAATATATAGTAAGATTAGCCCATAATTTGATTACTTTCAAAATAATTAATTGTAATGAAATGGTAAATGAAAGCAAATAAACTCGCTGGTTTTCAAATCAAATAGTGAACTTTCTGTAATTGTGATTCTCAGTAACTAATATTTGTAGCCTGTTTTGTTCAACAAAATGTCCATGCAGAGCTGAGGAGCTGACAGAAGAATCATGCCATATAACATTTCCAGATGGCCAGCCCTGTCCTCATTCCAGGAGATGATGCTAATATTAGAACATATATGATATATCTTTGGTCAGGATCTCCCAGCTCAAGTCATACACGGTTGTCCTAAAAGTACTCAGGAATAAATCTGTCTGTGAGACAATAGCGATGTGTTCATGACACCAGTAATTATCAAGAGATTTGTTTCTTGGAGCAATTTCAACAGCTCTTAGAATGTTTCTACCAATGCACAGAAGCAGAAGAGATGGCCCTGTAGGAATGACAGCTGATGTCACACTGCGGTGTCTTTGCCCATTTCATTATTCCTCAAATTCCACTTCACATTACTGCAGTTTGAATAAGAAGACTTGTGAGTGAAAAGACAAAAAAATGGCCTGACAGCTTTTAGCTGAATATAGTGTTAAAATGAAGCTGTTATCTTCCCAAAAGTCATAAGAACATTATGAAACATAAGAACATTATGTACATGCCAAGAAAGCTCAGCTACACCTGGAACCTCTGTGGTGCTGTTCAAAACCAGACTTACCTGCAGCAGTGTATAAATAACAACAGGCAAGGGGTTCAGGTAATCTGGGCCCTCTACTCATGTGCTAACAGACCATTGCCTGGGAAACACAATTTATTTCATTCTTCAAGCAGTACAGGTAAGTTCTTAGGCAGCAGGAACTGAGATATCACTCAGATTCTTCCCGCACTAAGCTGCTCCCATGAAGGATCCTGATTTTAACTTGTAGGGATCAATTCTCCACAGGCCACAGGAGGAACAGGTGACTGGATGCATTTTGCCGTGCTACAGGTTACATTTACATCACTTGGATTACTCACTCCCTCCTCAGTCCTTCCTGCTACTCTCCTCTGGTTTTTAGTTCAGTAGCACTCAATGACAGTGAGTGTCATCAGACTGATAAAAGGTGTCCAACTGAAATAAGTGAAGTAAAAATAGAAATGACAGGAGAAAGAGAAGTGCCCAGAAATATGGTCCTATAAAGAAAGATGCTGTCATTTCTGGTAATGAATCTAACTGTCTTGCAAGTATAAGACAACATTTTTAGGGTATTGTTCTCAAGGTTGCTTTTGTCAAAGCATCATGTGCATGTAGATCTGTGAACTCTCATTTTATCTACATAAAAGCTTTCTTAGACTGTGCACAGGTCTTGTTTAGTAGACTGCATGCTCCTTGTGTAGTTTGTTCCTCCAGAGCTGACAGGATGTGTTGTAAAATCATTGAGGCAATTGCCAAGCTAGTGAAAATACACGCATGTTCATTTGTGACAGGAGAGAAGTACAGGAAATTTGGGCTGACCCTCTAAAGGATGCTAATAACCTGCTCTAGCCTTCTGTTTCAGACTAAACTATTAAACACTATCAACTCCTGTTCCATGCCTACAATGCACTTCCTGACTTCAGCTATTCTTTGTTTCCTACTATTCAGTTTGGTAAAGCCAGTTTTTACATTGCTTGAAGCCTTTGTCTGATTCTGCTATGAGAATTAATGTAGCTTCTTTTGCTCTGCACATGTTTATTAAACTTCTATCAGGAAACTGAGGAACCTGCTTTGATTCTAAAATAGCTTTATTTACAAGAAAGGGAAATGATATGGCATTTATTTACAAGACTTTTTTACAAAAGATGGAAAAATGTCTACTTAAAGATCAGAACTATTATTTTAAAAAGCTCAACAGTGTGAAGTTATCATCTGACTCAATAATATATGCCACATGTATGAAATTAGTTGACCTGCTGACCTTGTCACTTCAAGTCCCTATGTTTCAGAAGCTGGCTGCCTGGAAAGGTATATTAAATGCCAGGCTTTAATCACCCACTTACCAGTTGTGCTCCTCAAAAGTTTGTTCTTTAAGGTTTGTATTATGCATTACATAGAAAAAATTACTGTGCTTGGTCTGTCAGAAAAACAAAATTATAAAGCCCACCAGCATTAGGCTTTGACCTACATTTCTGTGATTGTAACAATCACGATTCATATCTCTGTGTGTGGTAGCTGCATGCTGCCACCGTGCTCACAGCATACAGTTCACGGACAGGCACCACCCCTACGCCACTCCAGAGGAACCCAAACAAGTGCTGAGAACACCTACATTTTTCTGTGCTTTCAATATCTCTAGGAGTCAGTAAAAGGAGGCTTAGATCCTTACTGTATCTCTACCAATTGATCACTAATATGTCCAGTCAGGCAGAATACTTAAATACGCACACAACATGAAAAAAGCGAACTGTCCCACGGATGTCAATGTGCTCTGCCAGACCAGGGCTAAAGTCTAGGCTGAATGTATACAGGAAAGAGTCAAAAGCTAGTTTTCTTTACATTTTTGTGCCCCAAGTATGGAAACTGTTTCTCCTGCTTATCCTGGGCTGTTTTTAAACAGGTTTTCCCTGATTCCAAGACAGTAAGTATAATATTGTTTCACTGTATTAAATCATGTCCTTGCAAGACACAAGACAGATACGGTATTTTTTTTTCCGTTGTAATAAATGCAATTTGTAAAATTTTAAAATACATTCAGTGGCCTTTAAAGAAATATTTAACATAGGAAAATATATGAAACATCACAAAATGACAAGCCTTTCTATGGCATCAGTCACATTTGTGTGGTGATGTTAAGAACAGATGCAACATTGTTCTTATGTTGGAGAAGGCTGTGGTGTGTATTATTAAAAATAAGAAAATGTGTGGCATATGAGATTGTTATTACCTTAGCAGCTGTACATACTATTTGGAACTTAAAAATTCCCAGTTACAGTGCCCGGAGAAGAAAGGCATCACAGCAGCCGATAAAAAAGCAATAAACTCACAACCTTTCTGTTAAATCATTGATGCCAGTTAAGCATTTATGTATTTCCTTGATCCTCTGGAATACCACATCACCATGTATGCTGATGCTTGTCCCGACTGCTGTCACAGTTTAACAGACAATGATGAAAAAGTTTATACTATTTCTACTGACCCTGCAGGAAAGAGGATGGGGAGTTGCTGGGACTTATAGGAGAAAAGTTGCTATTCTCCCATCCCTCCCAGACACCCAAAGACTCATCCACTCTAGATCGTCTACTTCCTCACTAATCAGGTTTCAACAGCAAACATTTGGTGATCTCAGGTGTTTACTAAAGCAGAAACTCATTCTGTTCCACAGTATTTATACAAACCTCAAGCTAAAGCATGAGTGGCTACAAAACATGAACATCTAGCAGTGTTCTGTTCCCTCACAAGACAAGATATCACCTTGAATCTTGGTATTGATGGCAAGCATCTAACAAGGGAACCAAGAGTCCCTCCAGGCTGGGCTGCAGCATGATTAGGCTTTCTTTGCCTGTCAGCCTCGACCCCTGTCTTCAGAGCTCACTGTTCTTCTGGGGACTGGCCATATCGCAAGGCACAACTGTTGTTCCTTTGCAAAAAANAAAAAAAAAAAAAAAAAAGAGGCAAGAAAACCCCCAAAACAAAACAACAAAAAAAAGCCATGTTGTGTAAGGCTTGCTGAGTGGAGTGCAGAAAAATTACAAACAAGTATTTCCAAAGTGAACGAAAGCCTAAACAAGCAAGCAGAACTGTTGCACCCCAGTCACTTGCACAAACTGACCAGTGAATTTGCTTTACCTTTCCTGTCTCGCAGCGCCTGCTTTTCACAATGTGGCAAGAGAAGCGCTCTGCTGGCAGATCTCTTAATGGAAACAGTGAATCTTTCCTGAGTGCTACAAAGTATGCCAGAAAAGCAAACAATGCTTTAACAAACAAGGATATTCATGTTGGAAAGTAGAACTGAAGGACTGCACTCTTCTAACCAGAGAAGAAAAACAGTCTGGTCAGGAGTGACTCCTACTGCATGGATAACAAACAAATACTCAAATGCATTATGAAAATGTGTAAACAATGCCATGACTTAAAAAAGGGGCTGATTGAAGACCACCATTTCACAAATTGAAAATCATAGAAAAAGAAAGAAAGAAAGAAATTTGCTTCTAATTACTGACAGAACAACCTCCTGCTCCCTGCCCATGCTGATTACAAACCAGAAAAGCCCTGCTGATGGTCTTTGTTTCATCAGATGGGCAGGCTCACCAAAATCTGCGGAAGTACTTGTGAGAAAAACGCAATTGATGCCAATGGGTCAGCACTGTAGGAACCAACTGCTCTCCAGAGATCTCTTCCTGAAGCACTTGCCTGTCCTGTTTCCATACAGGCTGGCAGAAGGAAAGACAAGCAGTTTCAAGGAAAGATGTGCACTCTGCAACACAGCAAAACTTCCTGTGCAGGTGGGGATACCATGTCAGCTAGTTCCTTGACAAATGCCTTGGTGTTGTTGGAGTAAGCAGCCAGAAAATAAAATTACTGTTTTCCTCCCTGGAAACTGGGCTGCTGGGAGGTTATTGCAGCATTCCCAGAGAAACCCTTAAGAAGTTTTCTTTGTTTTTATTATTTTGTTCATGTTCCACAGTTCTTTGTTTGATACAGCTATTTTAGCAAAGAACTCTAATACATTTATGTATATCCACATATGCCTGTCCATCTGTATGTTTAAAGAGGTATATTTATGAACATAAACACCAGTGTGAAGTTTTGACTACACTAAACATAACAGGAATGTTTTATTTCAGTGGTACCTGGAGTAAGCTGAATCAAAAAACCTTAATAAAAGTAAAGACATCATGTAAACTGATTTTATATTTTAAATTATATTTAGTAAATATAAACATGATAGGCTTATATTTTGTTATTGTATGCTTGTATGCTATTAAGGTAATAAACTACTATTAGGTGTAACTTTTTAGAACTTGGTCTAGCTTTATCACTCCTAAATTTAGACACTAATGTGAAGTGTAAATGTAGTGACCTCAGACTCTTTAGTACTGCATGGGGAGCCAGGGACATTTGGAGATTGTTTTAGACTTGGAAACTACTTTTTTCTCTTTACAGTTTGTAAAAGGAGTCTAAGGAGAGGAGACTCTTGATTATGTGTACTATCAATAAACACACTCCTGTTAGCTGCTGCAATTCTTTTTTGCAAATCTGTGTAACTTGTTTTCACCTTTTCCCCTCACTTCTACCTGAACCATGCTTATTGCTGACAGAGAGTGTGCAGCAATGCCCAGCTTCCTCTCTTTTCCTTTAAAAAACCCCTTGCCCCTGCATTTGAACTGTTAGAAGGTTGTCTTTCTTATGGAAGAGCTTAAGTTACTGATCCTTTCTTTAGTATTTCATAAAAATCAAGCTATTTTATAGTTCTGCTCCTGTCATAAACTGCATGCGAGCAGCAATGGGATTGAGTGCAAGTTTGCTGATGACACCAAGCTGTGTGGTGAGGCTGACACACTGGAGAAAAGGAGAAAAGGGATGCCTTGACAGGCTTGAGAGCTGGGCACCTGTGAACCTCGTGAAGTTCAACAAGGCCTACACCTGGGTCAGGGCAGTCCCTAGCACAAATACAGGCTGGGTGGTAACTAGATTGAGAGCAGCCCTGTGGAGAAGGACTTGAGGATGTTGGCTGATGAGCAGCTCAATATGATCTGGCTTGCAGCCCAGAAAGCTGAGAGTACCCTGGGCTGCATCAACAGAAAGAGGTTGAGGAAGGTGATTCTCCTACTCTGCTCTCACAAGACCCTGCCTGCAGTACTGTGTCCAGCTCTGGGGCCTCCAAGATAAGAACGTGGGGCTGTTGGAGCAGGTCCAGAGGAGAGCCAAAAAGATGATTAGAGGGCTGGAACACACCTTCTGTGAAGACAGGCTGAGAGACTTGAGGTTGCTCAGTGTGGAGAAGAGAAGGCTCTTAGAGCAGTAAATGAAGTGGGCTATAGAGGACTTTTTACAAGGGCACGTAGTGACAGGACAAGGGGGAATGGCTTTAAATTGAAAGAGAGTAGGTTTAGATTAGCTATTAGGAAGAAATTCCTAACAGAGGCACTGGAATGGGTTTCCCAGAGGAGCTGTGGAAGCCCAGTCCCTGGAAGTGTTCAAGGCCAGGCTGAGGGGGCTTTGAGCAACCTGACCTAGTGGGTAGCATTCCAGCCCATGGCAGGGGGCTGGAACTGGATGATCTTTAAAGGTCCTTTCCAACCCAAACCTTTCTACAGTACATGAACTTGGACCTCATAATACAGTTGATAATTTTATGGCTGAGCTCCATTGGAGATAGATCCCTGATCTTGAGGGAAGATGTTGCAATCCATCTATGAGACTCCCTTGGGTTTTCTGGAACTCAGAAGATAAATTCAGAACAGCAGAAGTTTAGACAGAGAATGTGATGCTTTCACCTTCAGCTGTGAGAATGTCTTCTCACTTCTTATCTATGAAGTTGAATTTATCAGTTCCTATTATTTTAACTACAAACAAACACCCTTGTACAGCCCTACTAACATCTAGAGCACAGCTCCTATGTCTTGAATTAAATCATATTTTATCAATTCATGAGCTCATTAAAATGGGGACAGTGGCACTGAAATTATTTTTTCTTTTGACTGCTAATCTGATAACAATTTCTGACAAGAATGATATTGCATAAGTTCAAAAATTTTTTTGAAACTATCAAAAGACATTTTCCTAAGATATCTGTCAAAAAAATATTAAGAGACTAATGGGGTAAAACCTGCCTCCCCAATAAATCAAATGAAATTAAATGGCATAATTTCTCTTTCATGTTCAAAATAACCAACCCTTTAAAAGTCCAAGATTGGTTTTATTACTGTCATTTGTCTAGAAAATAAATATGGTAGTTCTGGATCAAAAAGCTCAGAAAATCAATTACTGATATAGACTTCATCCTGCTGTCTATGAGAAGGGTATTTGAGAGCTGTGGGAAATACAAACTTATCTCAGATAAGAACTATATGTCTTCAGTTTTCCAGAGACTAGAAGTGTTAGCAGAATCACCAAAGTTCATTAGTATTTTCTTTCTGTTGCCTAAAATACAACCAAGATCAAATTTCCTCACTGGGGACCTCATTGGCAGACCATTCTACTGTACACAGTTATCCCTTTTTCTCCCTGAAAGTTTTGCATTTCAATATTTTTTGTTTGTTTTAGATATTCACATTCTATGCAACAGAAGACAGTGTTTCTATACACACAGTGTAAAATTTCTACAATCAATTCAAATTGTCCTTAATATTTTCTAACATATCTAAATTCTGTTGAAGTTATCAGAACTGAAGAGTATTTGCCTCTTTTGAATCTGAGATAGTGTCCAATAAATTCTAACAATAGCAACAGCCATGCTGAATCATTTGCTCTGTCTCCATGGCCATCAAATTAACATTTTTCTGTGGAAATATGAGTCATGTTCATCATGCCAAGCAAGAAGGCTGTGCATAAGGCTTTATTAAGGCCATGAGTTTGGTATTATTAAATGCAGAACATATTTTTTTGAGAAAGAAGCTTTCATTAGAACAGATGCCATTATTAGCTGTAATCTTACGGACATTCAGAAGTCCCATGTCTGAGAACTCCAAATTAATGTGCAAGAAGACTATTTCTCAGAACTCTTAAAATCTTGCTTGGACCTTGTATAAACTGGCACTCATAATGTGGTTTTTTATCTCATACTCCTAGACTAGCATTGGAAGAAATATCTGAAACATAATTGGATCACGTGGGTAGCCAAAGTCAAACATTTGAATTTTCTTGCATTGTAAATCTAAGCCCCATAGCTTAATAGGACACATCATTACAGACCCACTTCATTTAATTAATTGTTATGCACAAGTAAGGTGTCATGTCTACAAGTATCAGCAATTGAGACAAACATGCCCTCTGAGAGCTGTGCTTCTCCTGTCCTGTGGTTGGGGTTAAATGCTGTGATGTGAATCTGCCTCCAGATGCACCTCACTTTGGTCACTGCCAATAGCAAGAGCCCAGGTGACAAGCTTGGATTAGAACACATACACACACATATATTTGTGTATCTATATGTTTATACAGATGTTTTTAAATGTAAACATTTTTCTATGTTCTCATGACTTTTAACAATTTCTAAAAACAAAGAAAAAGGGTCTGCATTAAATTTCACTTAATTCTTTATTTCAGAAATAGCACCTGATTGATCTCTGCTTTTCTCATTTTACTATGTTGAAGAACAGAACTGCATTCCTCTCAGGTTGGCACTTGTTGTCACATCTGAGTGACAGCCCATCTGAGGTCTCCCATTCAAAAAGAGCATGGAGTGACACCTGCTTTCCTTCCAGGAAGTTCTCAGGTGTGGGGATGGGAAGTGCTCTGACCAGTCATCTCTCTGTACATCCTACACTGTGCTCAGTACAACAGGGAGGGACGTAAATCATGAAAGATTACATAAAATGTAAACTGCTTTTGAAAAACCCTCTCTTTTTATTACGAGGCAGAAATTGTTAGTAGCTTTAAAAACATGCCTCAGTAATACTTTCCTCCCTAATGAGTACATACGAGTATTACAGTATTTGTCAACATCTGATTAAAAATTCCAGACTATCCCTTGCAGTAAGCTGAATTGCCCTCAACTGCATTAGTTTTAAGTGGAAAGCATGAATGACTAATTTTTTGAAACTTGGTACAAAAGCCCTGCATCCTCACATCTTTAGCCAAGTACTGGAATTTTTTTTTTTCCAGAGCAAAATGGACTCCCGTACAACAAACAGCAGATAGACACCACTTGTTTAAAACAAAATAGTAATTACATTCTGGATGGTAGACCAGGCACAGGCCTTTCTTCCTGGCACATCACTGTAGGAAAAACTGTAAGCTGGCTGCAGGTGTGACTGCACAGTTGGTCCTCACTAGTCTGAAAGGATTACACTTTGCAGGGTTGGCTGCAAGGTTCGTCCCCATTCTCAGCAGGGGGCAAGGAAGTTAGTGAGAAGAGCAATTTGTAGGAGAGCTGGCTCTCTCCTCTGTGCTTTCCAAATTCAGTAAACTCTGGGCAGGCTTGACCACAGTTATGCTGAGAAAATTTGAATTCTAGAACTCGAAGGCTGCAATTTAGCCATACTCTGAAAAACACAAACACTGTGTCGGGAAACAAGAAGAGCAAAGCCTGAACTTCAGGCACCTTCATGTGAGCCCTGGGATATTGAGGAATGAATGAGAGAAAAAAGCAATAAGCTTTTCACCCTGTTTGTTGTGTCTCATCACAAATAAAACCTGCAGAACACAAGTCCAAGAGCAGAACTGTCCGGTGAAGGACATATGAAAACGATAAAACTATAGCAAACCACATGTATTATCACCAGTATGGATCCTGGAGAGCTCCCACATACACAGAGGCTGTTTCTCCTTTGCTAGTTTCCCTCCTCACCTCCTGCCTGACTAGCCACCTTCAGAAGCCAGTGCCTGAAAGAGTGGAACCACCAGCGCACATTCTCCTGCTGTCTAGGTGATGTATGAGGACCAACACATCCACTGAAAATGAATGAGGAAGAAAATCCTCCTTTCTGGTCTCCACTAAAAATATTCGGGAAAAAAAAAGGAAATTATGGTGATTTTTACTAGATTGTGCTTTTTCCAGTTCAGAGCTGTCACTTCCATGTCTGCATACCTCAGGTTCCATAAGGCCTTGTGTTCACATCCCTCTCTGAACTGAAATCCTGTCATTTGCCCCATTTTTCTGGGACCCTCCCAGCACTCAGCTTCCACTTGGTAGTTAATTCAAAGATAAACCATAAGCAAAGTCACCAACAGCCTTGATGCAAAGCTGCTCCATGTATCTAGTTTTCATAAAAGGATCTTGACCAGGTTTCTGCCCCTTGCCTGGATCCCAACCCTAATGCTGCTTGCGCCACACATCTGCTGTAGGGGCAGCTGGGCAGATGCTCTGTGTTGCAAATCAAGGGAACATGTCTCTTGCTTCTCACAAGAGAAGGTTATTTTTAAAATGTGCTATGGGAAGTATTTGAATACAGACAACACTGAGGCCTTTTAGAGAGCTGCTTACAGAGCAGATTCCTCATTCTCTGTCTAATCATTTCTATTTCATGGCTGACTGATTTGTCCCCAGTTTCCATGCTGTTGTGCCTCATAGTCAAGTAGCAAGAAATGCACAAAATAGCATTTTAAAAAGCAGAAAGTTCTGAATCTAGAAAAATGCAATGGCTCTGAACAAAACTGAGCTCAGCCTGAGCCATACTTCTGGCATTACAGGAGTCCCACACATTTTTTTTTCTCTGACTTTCAGTAACTAAGACTGAGAGTTTTACACTCTGCCTGGATGTTTTACAGCCAAAGTAAGAATGGCAGATGCATGTCAGAAGGGGACTACAGACTGAGGGCTAAGGCAGGAACTGAATCTGTATATTTACACCCCAATCCAAGCCTGTCCCCTAGGTACCGGGTGTGATTTTTTTTGCTACATCTAATAGACTGAATCTGAACACAGGGTTCATATAAATGCAAATTGTGGCAAAATTCCTCTCTCTACTCTGCAGGTTGGACTATCTATGAAATACTTAAAGTTATTCTTATTTATCCTTGTAACAAAACAGAAAATGTTAATTTACAATGCCATTTTGTACAAATATTGTTTTTTTTACGATGTAAAATGCATCCTGTCTGGTTAACATCAAATTCATTTTGGCATATTCCTATGTCTTGATGTGACTATGTTCAGTACCAGGAGGTCACTTGCTGACATAGAGGCAGTACTGGTATTCTGGCTCTTTGCTGTTTTTCAGTGAATGTGTTGGTCCACACTTATTTCAAAAGGACAAACTGAAAAGCTTGGTTTTTCCATTCCTATACTTATTATTCTCCGGGTTTATTTTAAAAGATGGAATGTTACAAACTTCCTTAATCCTTGCCTCTGTGGGAGGCTGAGAGGGCAGGATAGGTTTTGTAGGTTTCAGCTTCTTTTAAGTCCATTACAGTTTTTTTTCCTGTCAGTGGTCTCACTCTTTTCACATCAGGGTCTTTCTTCCATTAGGTTAGGTTTGTGGACACCAGGATTCTGACTTCCTTGGGGGCTATGACTCATCCTCAGAAGGTTTGGTTGCTCTGGGGACTTCTCCTGTTGACATACTCAGTAAACTGTGATGCAGTGCTGTTCATGAGCTCTGGCATTCCCTGCCTACGCAGCTGCTCCTCCATGGGTAGAAGAAAAAAGAATTGCTCTCTCCTTCTTAAAATGATCTATTTTAAAGGCAGTTTTGAACCATTAGGTACACAGATGATTTTTTCTAAACAAATAACAATTTCATGCCTTTTCATTTTTATATGGCTCCTTAAAGATACAGGTGGCTATGAGGGATAATTCTTAGCATGGATCCAGCAGTATGACCATGGCTTGTCATATTCAGCACCTTCACATTGTGTTGAAGTCTGGAATTTGAATTTACTCATGACCTTGTTAAACTGCCTGCACATAGCATAAATCATTTTACAGATACACAGTCAGGAACCAGAGTTCATCCTCTTGATTCTCTGGAAACAATACAGTATTTTTCTTTTTCATTTATGGATCTTCATTACAACAAACATGGTGAATTGCACACACTCTGACACTACTGGCCACTAAGCAAGCCAGTTAGTGGCTTAGTCACCCACATAGACTGGGCATCTCCCATTTTTCCTATGGTCTGACAAATCCAGATGACAGCATCCTCAATTTTCGCATAGCAGTGGTGTATTCCTTTCCTCCTTTCCAGGCTGCAGTGTGATCTGAGAAATCCTTGGCTTTGAAAACACCACCTTGAGCTCAGCTCTTTTCAAGTTATCAGAAACACTGCCTGCACCCAGGAATTGCTAACAAGCTGCTGTTATCCTTATACCAGTCTTGGAAAATACTCCTCCTGCCTGAATGGCATAACATTTCTATTCTCACACTTTCAGAGAAAGTGCCGACCCAAACTGTGGCCAGGATGAAACACTGTTATGACTAAAGCCCACTCTCTTGCAACCCTATAAAACAGCAGTCCGAAATGGGGCCCTTTGAGCTCTCCTGGACTGCAGCAAGCCACAACCAGCAACTTCCCTCTGAGTGGGATGCCTCTCAGAGCCTCATGTACAGAGGAGCACTGAAAGAAGCAGTATCCTGGGCAAATACGAACACTCCTCAAGGCCCAATCCTTGGCCCATTTGGAGGGGTAAAAGCATCCAAAGTGAATATTTAATTGACCTCGTGGGGAATTTTTCACAGGTACCTTGCCTGCACTGATGGCTCCTGTCTGTGTGCATGCCCCTGCACATATACTACAGCAAATCTGAGCGAAATTCTGATTTCTTAGATGTTTAAGTACCTTGTACTCAGTAAGTTAGGCTTGTAACCTTGAGTAAGGTTAATTTATAGTTATAATCTTACTTAAATGCTTTTAAGTATCGGTCTTTTGGTCATACATTGCAAGCTAAGTGTTGTTCTTCTGCTGAGTTGCTAAGTATAACTTCAAAGTCATAACTTAGGTTAAATTCTCTTCAGTGTTATTCTCTGTAAATTGCTAAGTTATAAATTAGGTTTAAGCTATAAGTTAGGTATAAGTTAAGTGTTTTTCCTATGTTAAATTGCTAGGCTTAAGGTATAAGTTAAGTACTGTTACGTTGGAGTGTTAAGCTTTTAGGCCCTGTTCCTTTTTATCCTTGCCAGCACTGTCTTTTGTCACACACACAACTAAGCACACACACACATGCACCCCTAGATAGTTCTCAGTTCATTTCTGGTTTTATTGCTTGGATTTTGTTTGGTTTTGTTGTTGTTTGTTCTCCCNCCGGCCCGACACAGGCGGCAAGCAGCTCCGCGGGGCTGCCCCGCCGCTGCCCGCCTCTCTCCTGCCCACTCCGCCTTTTCTGTAAAAAAACACCGCTCACCGATCAGCCCCCGGCCCGCTCCCTCCTGTAGCAGGTGGAGGGNGCTAAGTATAACTTCAAAGTCATAACTTAGGTTAAATTCTCTTCAGTGTTATTCTCTGTAAATTGCTAAGTTATAAATTAGGTTTAAGCTATAAGTTAGGTATAAGTTAAGTGTTTTTCCTATGTTAAATTGCTAGGCTTAAGGTATAAGTTAAGTACTGTTACGTTGGAGTGTTAAGCTTTTAGGCCCTGTTCCTTTTTATCCTTGCCAGCACTGTCTTTTGTCACACACACACCTAAGCACACACACACATGCACCCCTAGATAGTTCTCAGTTCATTTCTGGTTTTATTGCTTGGATTTTGTTTGGTTTTGTTGTTGTTTGTTCTCCCTCGTTGTGCTTTGATTGTCCTGTAAGTAGTAGAGTGAATCTTGACAATGAACTTGTCGGGCTTTGCAACTTAATATAAAATCTGACTTTTGCTCATACTCTTGACCATGTTTTTTTTAAATGATCTCAAACACACTCATTTGTAACACACATGGATTGTATAAATTTGTCTGTATAATTTTTTTTTCTATGAGAAAACCTTTCTCTGTGATATTTCCCACCAAAGTGACTTCAAGCAAAAATCTCCATCCACCTTGACTTGTCAAAACAGTAAAACTGGTCTATAAACCCAAACAAAAAATCTAGGCAAGGGCACAGTTAGATATTGCTTAGCTTGCTTATCATCTCTCGAAGGAAGGAAAAACACCAAAAAGAACCAAACAGAGCAAGGACATAAATCCAACCGCCATCAGAATCTCTGATGTTGCACCCACCAGGCTTAGGGAGGGCGATCCGGTTTGTGACATCTCCCCGCCCTGCCTCTGTGCGTGCCTCGGGGAAGGAAAATTCTTCCGACGGTGTTACACAAGGTCACGCAACTCATCCCCGCGCCGCGCCGGCCCCGGGCGGGACGTCCCGGCTGCGGAGCTGCTGCCGGCACAGAGCGCGCCGGGCCCCCGCGGCCCCCGGACCCGGCCG
>WBMY01018574.1:754495-770928 GCA_013397315.1 Donacobius atricapilla
CCGCAGGTGCCCGGCTGTCCGCCCTTCGTGCCGCCGAGCCGCCCCGCGTCCCGCTCCCCCGACGGGTCAGCGCGCCTGGGGCCCGAGCCGCTGCCGGTACTCGGCCGCGGGGCAGCATCCCCGCCCCATCCCCCGGTGGTCCTACCTCGGAGTCTACGTATTTGGTGCCGGACATGCTGCCGCGGGCTGCTGACGGCTCTGCCGCGCGTTACTGCGCCCCGTGGCTTGCAGGAGCGGAGGCAGGAAGATTCCGCTCTGCGAGCGGCCGGCCGGGGGAGGTAGCTGCGAGGAGAGGGCTGGCCGCGGGCCAGGGCGGCTCCCTGCCTCCGGCTGGCGGGGCTGACAGCGGCGGTGCGGCCCCGCACACGGCAGGGCGGATGGGAGGGGAAAATAGCCCTGCCCCGGCAACCTGGGATCTGGCGGGCCCGGTCTCCGATACTTGGGCCACGCCGTGCGGAGACAGGGGCTGGACAGGGAGAGGGACGGGGTCCCCTCCGCGTCGTCTGCCCTGCCCCGGCCGCGCACGACCCCCGAAAGTGGGTCCCCTCCGCTGGGTGCCGGGGCGACAGTGGCTGCGAGCGGCGGAGCCACCTGGGCAAGATGTGGGGGGGCAAGGAAGCAGTGAGGAGATGGAAAACTCCAGTTGTGGTTAGCGTCCAGAGCGAGCGAGGCGCTTGCCGGGCTCCCCCCTCCCGGCATTGACCATAGTTTACACAGAAGCATCGCTGCTCCAGGAACAATTGTGGAAACTTGGATACCCTTGGGATAAAGAGATTTTTCTCAACTGGTTCATTTCAAAACTATGCAAATATTTAACGGTTCTGCACATTACCACGGCTATATTTTTCCCGAGAGGAGATTGATCCATCCATGTCTGCCATGCATATTAACCACTGGGATTAACTTTTAAAGGGGAATGGTGTGACACCATCTTGCCATGCTCTGTTCTCAAGGTTTTTTGTAAGCTCAGGGGCAGATGTAGGTGTAAATGCTATAAATATAAACATTCATCACCGTAGTCAAGATGGCTCAGGTTAGGGTTGCAGCAAAACTATACATCTAAAAATTTAATTATATTTCACTTTGTGTGTGTGTGTATGTGTTTTTGCAGCCATTAGCTTTGTGTTAGGAAATCAGACTATGGTGAAAGATTTAGAACATTAACAGAAAAATCGTGAGCTTAATGTTATGCCGTTTAGCACAGAATTGCAGCAACAGAAGTAGAAAATTCCTAACTAGAGTATATTTGGCTTTGGCACTTCAGTAGAGAAATGAGCTCGAAGAAGCCCCTGGCTAAGATGGATGTAGGCACCACAGATGTAAATAACTGCACCTGTTGAAAATGCAGTCCACATGGACATGTGTTTCTGATACATCAGTTAGAAGTCAACTTTCTTCAGTTTATATTGCTCGTAAACTTTAGAACAAATGCCTTGGATGGAAGTTTTCCAACTTTCCAAGTTAGTTGTAATTTTTAAAAGTAACTTTTTTATTGATGCAATAATTCACTTAAACCATCATTGGAATATTTTTGTCTGTCCAAGCTTTTGAGTGTGAATATGGAGTCAAATGAGTGTACTGAAGGACATAGACTCTGCTTTTTTCTATCCATCTGAAAAAACCTGCAAGGCAGTCCTTTGTTTTCATATCTAGGAAAATTTTTCAGTTAGTCACTGTCCTGCACATGAACCAGAACATTTTGATCCATAATTCAGTATTACTGTGTATCTCAAGGATGACTGAAAAAAGAGAAAAAAGAGAGATGCTTGCTAATTTGAAATGCTAAATTGATTCTAGAATAGTTTTTTCAGTACTAGAGTCCCCTTAAAAAAATATTTCTGAATCACACAACACTGCTGCAGCTAGAAGAATATCATAAACTAGTGGAATATATAATTTTTATGGGATGATGTCCAGAATAAGCTGCATATAAACTGAAATGAACCAGCACATTATGTTGTGGCATGCAACAACAAGGCCTAGAGAGTGACCATCGTCTTCTGAGCCCAGAGCACACTGCTGAAAAATAACTGATGGTTTAGGTGAAGGAACGGGTCCTTGAATAGATATCCAGTAACTGTTTATTGTAGAATAGGAACAGGGTACAGCACTGCCTGGGTCCAAGGACGAGGAACCCCCATTGAGCTGAGGGCACAGGGTTAAACAGGGGGCACAGGGGGTAGATCTGAGGGTCAAGGGCCAATAGGGACGAGATAAAGCAGAGGTGTGGTTATGAACTGGGACAACTAATAGGATAACAGGGGTGAAGTAATGCAGTAAAACAGAGGCAGTGGGTTTAAGGGAAGGAAGACCATTCTAGGGAAGGCACTTCAATGGCAAACGGGGGCTGAACAAGGGTGACATCAACTGACAAGCCAATAGAATACCAGAACCTAAAAGATATTAACAAGTAGCTGCAAAGGGCTATGGGAGAAAGGCTTTTCTTGCCCTAATCTAGAGGGGCATTTCTCTTCACTTACTTCGGCCCCTCCAAGGTTAAGGTATAAGAACCTTGCTGGCAGGTCCCTGGGCCTCTACAACATTAGCAATGATTTCTTGAGCTGGAATAAATACCAAGAAGACAGCCTACTCAGAAAAAGGCATGGGTACTACCAAGCTATAGGAGTGACCTGCAGAGATGGAGAGGGATGGCCCGTTGCCTCTAATGCTGCTGTATGAGAAATGCACACAGCTCAACAGGCAGAGACCTGGCATGGATGCACACAGGAGTTCTGCAAGCATCTCCTGTTACACTCAGAGGAAGAGTAATAGCTCAGTGGGAAAGGGCTGGGTAAAGGCCTGCAGAAATCTTCTGAAAGTGCAAAGGCTCTGTTCCCCTTCTCAGTTACTATGAATGGATTATCCAGGTGAGGCCAGAAATTACCAGAAATTGAAGACACTCAAGCTGGCCTTGGAAATGCTACCCAGTCTTCTCATGGAGCTCTGCTGTGTCTTTAGTAGTCCAGGTCAGTTGCTAAACAGGACTACATGCCACCTTGGTTGGCCACCTCACTGCCTTTCTTCATCACACCAGCCCTAGGCATTTCATACCTGATTTTAAAAAGTTTGTATTGCTCCAAAATCTTGCTTTAACTTAAATTTCAAACCTTGGGATTTACCTTAGTTGAAAACTTGGTCTAAACCTGGAGCAAAGCATGTGCAATTTACAATTTATTTTTTCCATTTTGAGGGGAAGAGAAGTTTTGTTATGGGTAGGTTTCCCAGAAACCAGTGGGGGGAGGGGGGCGGGGAAGGATTGGACAAAATCCCTCAAAAACTGTCAGAAAATGAGTCAGTAAACTGAATTGAATGTGGATGACTGCTCACTGAGTGTTTTTGTCTGGTATCAAACACTTCTTCTTCCTTCACTCCTCACCCCCCTTTATGTTTTAAGCTTGTGTAGTTATTCCAGTTGTGGTATTAGCAATACTCTTGATATATTTCAATGTCAGCAAGATCAAAATCAGCCCTGGCAAACTGTTTTTTTTTTTTATGTATAGTTTCAAGAGCAACAAGGCTGTCAGGTAACAGAGGTTCTCCATGAGCAGCCTTCCTTATGCAGAGCACTTGAAAACCTGAAGCTTAGGAGTGAAAGATCATTGCTTATTTGCATGTCTTCTTTTCAACTGCTTAACCACATCATTTTATGTGCAGTTTTGTATGTTTTTCTGGATGAAAGCCTTAGCTGCCAGAACTGTTGTTATTGAACTTTTAGCAGTCATGCTCTGTTCTCACTCTGTTGTATGATAACAAGCATTGGGATAGGTTTAACATGAAGGCCAATGTTTTCCTTATTGCATTATTTAAAGACTTGTAGTCCTGGAGGATTCATGGTGGTCATTCTGTCCCCACTCTCTTGAGGGTTTCTGTATTTTAAAATATAAGTCACTGGATCAGAACTTTTCCATAGAGATGGGTTCCCCTTGCCCCCAGTATACAGGGCTGCAGGTTCTGGTATGCAATTTGGTATGTGGCCTATTTGTGCCTTGAATCCAAGGATTATTTATACCAGAGAGATGGGTAGCTCTTCTCCCATTCCTTCATTCTCACAACCAGACTGGAGTGATTTCATTTTATGTGAAAGTGATGCTGCCATACAACATTTCACAATAGCCTAAGGGCTGGAACACTCAAACCAACACCTGAGAAACCCGAAATCAATTTTTTGCCTGAGGTGTGCCACTGCATTTGGACTCACTCCTAGGAAAGTGTATTTTGGGAAGTACCTTATTCTGCTGATGTGCAGTTAAGTGTATTTTAAGGAGTCTAAGGCCCCACTTTCTTTTGGGGTTCTGACTGGGTTTAGATATGAATAAGATGTCAATCTGCTCAAACAAGGGCAGTTCTGGGCATGACAAAAGTAAAACTGTAGGTATTGGGGGGGGTTATGGGAAAGGGAGGTGCCTTCTGAGTTCAGACATGTTCCTGGTTGGGTGGCAACTGGGCAGGGATTACAGTTTTGGATCAAAATGCATGACTTTTTCTCATCTCAATCCTGTAGTAGGTGTGTATATCTTTTATTAGAGCTAGCCCCTGTAGGTCTTTAGCAAGATAGCTTTTAACTGCCTTGACCGGAGAGGCAAGTAGATTGAAAGCTTTAATTCTGCAAGACCTTGTGCAAACCAAGTCCCCCTTTTCTCAACCCTTTGCAGTATCAAATACCTTGAAAACTCCTGAGCTGGACCAGGAACAGTGGTATACATCAACAATGTTCTGTACTATTCTTCCAGTTCTACCATATTATTAAATGTTCCTGTGTTTTATAGAAAATATCAGACTGTGAGAACTAGTCTCATTAATGGGACTTAAACACCCACTCCTCGAGGCTTATGTAAGATGGGCTTTTTGTCACTCCGCTTCTCTACCTAAGCCTGGTCAACCCTAGCTGATAGTTGTATCATTGTGATAGCACTAATACTGTAACATAAAAAAGCAGATCAGATACATGGTATAAAAAGGCAGCTCTTATTGAGCTGAGGCAGTTAAAAAAATAGACAAGCTTTCCTCAACATTTGAAATAAAAAGTGAATCTCTATATTTTATCCCATCAGAGTGTCTTAAGTAGGATCTGATTCAGTGCTATGTGAAGGGGTCCTTCTTTCTCCCACTTGCAGTTGGAAGGCGAAGCTATGCAACTGAAACTGAGTATCTAACACAGGTGACACTCACCCCTGGTATCAAGTTGTGAGAGAAGGGTGTAGAGAAGAACCTTCCTCACTACTTTTATGAAACTCTAGTTGCTTCCATCGGCCTTCCCAATTTCTGCAGCAAATACAATTTTTTATGTAGCAAAGAAGCCAAGCCAAGCCCAGCACAATATTTTGCATTAATCAGTACAGACTTTTCTCTGGAGCATGATTCAAAGCAGGAACCTATCTTAGCTCCTCTGAATTGCTTCTCAGAAGACATTTTCCTTTTGTTGCAATAAACTTTGGAAGATTAGTATCACCAAGCTACAATTAGCCTTTATTAATTAGCCTAATTTGTAAATCCCTGCATGAAGAAAGAACCTCCAATTTTAATGCCTAACTGCTGGTTCAGTATCTCTGGAAGCCTTCAACTCTAATTTTCATGAGCATAGACAACAGACAGCACTGGTAAAGTGTCTGATGTTTGACCTTGTTCCATTTGCATTTTTATTAAAAAAAACCCCAAACAGATGTATTTTTCCATGTTTTTTTAAAGGAGTTAATAACAGGAATAGTTTTATCTCTGCAGGTGGGGAAATGATCACACCCTGTAAAAATAAAGGACTTATCATTCTTTGGCTTCCACTTCATACGAGTGTGTGGTCTGAGGTCCCAGAGCTGCAGGGATGTTCTGAACTTTTTAGTCAGTGAATGCTTAAGTGAACTTTTTGGATAGGTGAGAACAGGCTTTTCATTTACTAATACATCGAAGTTTCTATTACAAATTTATTCCAATTTAAATGGTGAACTGCTAGGGTGGCGGAAGATAAGATACAAATATAAAAGTTCCAGAATCAGATTAGGAGCATTTCAGGAAACAGCTCTCATAAGGAGGTTAAACTTCTCTGTGAATTAAAATTAAGAAGTACATAAACAGAAATCCAGGGTGAGTTCTGTATATTAGTTGTCATTTTCATGAAAAACAAGATGCTGAATTATTTTGCAAGTCAGAACTGAGTTTCCAGCTCATGGTTGTAGATCTAAGGTCTGCAGTAACAAGTACCAGGCTGGAATCAGAACATCTCACACTTATTGTTTGCAATAGCTCTACCACGATGATGGAAAGATTACTCTTGTTAGGAACAATTTCATTTCCCCATGCCACAGACACAAAGATGCATCAAAATAATCTGAATTGGGTGGAAATTCTCCTACATTTGTTGCAGACAACGAGACTCAGTTTCTGGACTCCCCTGCCTGAATTCTCATTTGTAAATTGCTTTTAAGGGATCGGCTGGGACAGTTTGTCCACATTTCAAACAAACTGGAGACAGACCTTTTCCTACGTTGAAGAGTACAGTTCAGTGCCAGTTCCCATTCAGTCCCTGTTGTCCAACAGTGCAGTGAGACATTCACAGTATATGCTGGGCCAGGCCTTCAGGACTTATGTCAGAACCATAAAATCCTGAGAATACTTGCAAGCCAGAGTTGCCTGGGGCAGATTCACACCTGAGTATTGGAAAGTCTGTAAATATTTACACTTCCTTCCACTCCTTTTATGGCCAAAGTAAGAGTATCTGCCAAGCAGCTAATATTTTACCCAAAGCCAAAGACTGCACTATGTATTTTCTTACAGTAAAGGCACACCTGTTCCAAAGAAAGATATTGGTATAAATATCTAAGAAACTAAGAGCTTTAATTACAAGCTTGCTTGAGCCTTGTAGCAACTAGAGAAATGGTGAAAAGAAGTAATTAAAATAAGAACAAACCAAACCATTCTACTTAATCACCTGGGGTAGCTAGAGCCACTTGACTTCAGTGAGCTATTTAAGAATGCATATATCCAGGAATGCATACCATAAAATGGTAAATATCTTTCTCTGGAGAATGGCCTCTCAAAACTTAAAATCCAGACTTGGTTCCTTCAAAGCTTAGGCTTTTATAGGGCTCTTGCTAGACATGAGACCTAGTACTGATTGATTTATTTTGTTTTTCTCTTTTAAATGAATTCATCAAGGGGATATTTTTCAGTGGAAAATATCTTTGTAAAAGTCCTTGGACACTGTAAAAGAAAATAACTCCTCAAAAGAGTTCAAGCCTAGACTGGCCAATTTTTATTTTCAAGAGTTATTTTTATTTTTAACACAAGAAAGGTATTTTGGAGAACACATCTGAAAAACAAACTAACTTCTTGCAGAATATAAAAAACAAGAGAAGTTTCCACGGGCCCTAATCATTAAGATCCAGTTTGTTAAAGCCATATGAATCCCTCTCTAAATGGCACAAATGCTATAAATACTTTTAATATACAAAAGTGTTCTTAATATACAAGGAATATACAGTGTCAGGTAGCTTTAATAGGCCAACAGACAAGAAAAGGAAAATTCTGCAGCTCATCTGTAAAGAAAGCATGTGCCTGTAAAAAGAATTAAGCATTATTTTGAATGTTGCCAAAATTCTGCAGAGAAACCTACTTTAGAGAAGGCAATCATTCTGCATGTGCTTCATTGCAGATATGACAGAGATATGTCATTTTCTACTATAAATACATTAAATGCAGTTGATAATAGTGGAATTATATTGATACTCATCCATTTCTTTATCTCTCACATATTTTAGGAGAACTGCGAAGTATTTTGGCATTTTAAGAGTTTGTTTAAAAGTTGACAAATCTGAAAAGAAATGAAGTTGAAAATGGGAAGCAGATGACATTTTATTATTTTATTAGATACCTCTTGTTTGATAAGGAATTTGAGACATCACTTTAGAAGATAACATTCTAAATCATACAAACATTTTACCATTGCAGCTTACCATCTGTATTTAAATAAAACAGCAGTATAAGCCCACCAGAAGGCTAATGTATTTTTAATGTACCTCTGCATACATTCTGTTATTCTGGTTTAAAAATTCATATTAGGTGCAGAAGAAAGAAGGTTCTTTTTCAGGGGCTAGGCTTTGAAACAGCAAAGAAGCAACAGAGGGAGTCAAGTCAGTAGGTATGGGGAACTAGACAAAGATGCTGAGTACACTCACTTGCCTTCTCTAAGAGCTTGCTACCTAGTTAAAGTGCTAGCATAGTGTCTTATCGCTTTAAATATCACAATGTTCACACCAATAATATACAGAAATAGGCAGGGTAGCATTTATTACACCCAAATTTTAATAAAAAATAATGCTCATAAACATATATTTCCAAGTTTTTTGCATAATTGTGTACGAAAACACTTATAATCTTTGCTTTTATACACAATCATGTATAATTAATATATTAGAATTGCACAGCAACACTCAAAATCTACTTAATTTAGAAAAACAAATTTTAGTTATCTAAAGTAATTTTTGCAGTATCTCACTCTTGCAGCTTAATAAGTTGGTTAGAATTCAAATACTATAGAAACTATGCTTCATAAAAACCTGATCAACTGCCATTTACAAAGGTACAAAATATACAGCAAAGTTAATCACCCATTAAATAAAATATACAGATTAGCTAATGTTACAGATCATTAGCTAACACCTTATTTTAAGGGATAAACTTCTAGGGAGTTTCCCCCCACACCCCCAATATAGGAGAATTATGCCACAGTTCCTTTCCCTGTATGTTTATGCAATAAGTCACGTTCACTTTAACTGCTGATAACAAAGGACTAGGTTTATCATTCTTGCATAGCGAGGCCAGAAATGATCTCTGGTGGAACTGCAGTAAAGTCAGTGTGAAACCCTTGAGATCAGTTTTGTCTTAGGTATCACAGTCTATTCATTAATTTATTTATAGTAATAACACCAATCATTAATACTGTGCTGGCTTTTAATTCTCCACGAGAATTCTCCTGTAATCTACCAATCAACCTACCATTAAAATAAAGTGTTGCCAATATACTCCACGATTGCTCTGTTGTTAAAATAGTGAGCTATGAAAACTGTCTACTAATTCTTAAATGCATCTCCCTGATAATAAATGAGTTCTAATGAAAACAGCATGTTCCCACTTAAACCAGCCATTGTAATTTAACAGTTTGGAATGAATGGTAAGTATTTGTATGTTAGGTTAGCAAAGAAGTATAACGCCACCTACAACTCAGCAGTGTCACATCTCTGATGTTTACTCTTGGTCAAGGCGTATATTAACCATGGCAAAGCACCGGCCTAGGCTCTGAAAGAATGGTACAACGAAAACATCTGTCAGGCTCTTCCACACAGTTTGCACCGAAGGCAGGACCATGAGACAGGTTTTCACAAAAGGCACCACAACCCTGTAAAACAGAATATGAAAGATTGAAGATTGGTTCTGCTACAGCATGGCCTCACACCTGCACATGCATGTGCTCCTCTGGCCAGAATCATTTGTATGCAACATGAGAGTGTAGACATCAGCTTTCTTCTCATTGTGTCTGTTTATTAACTGGCAATTTCTTTACATGCCATTTGGAATGATGAACTTTTGCTGCCAGAGCCCTGCTGCCACCCACTGTGGCCGAGCAGTCATCTCTTAAGGACTCACTTGTGCTGTGCTCATATCTGAATGGGGGTCTTTAGGGGTTGACAGAAACACCATGTTCCTCAGTTTGATTTACTGGAAACTGCATCCTTTACAATCTGTTCTTGCTCTGCTTCCTCTTCTGGTGTTTCTTTCATCTGTCTGTCCCTCAGGCACACATAAGTGCGCAGGCACACATGCGCATCACACCACTGGTGTCATTCCTACCCATCCCTGTTACAAGATGCTACAGTAAAACAGAAACAGGAAGGCAATATCCAGTTACATCAGATTATTACAATACAGGTACATGCCACACCTCAGAAAAGACGGCTGATCCTGTAAAGTTCTTCATTTGTGGGCGAGAAATTAACATTAGAACATGGTCAGAACTCCTCATCAGGGGAAAAGATCTTTTTATTCACTCAGGGTACATACTAGAAAGTATTGTGCTTTCATCGCCTGAGCACTGGTAAGCATCTGGGCATTGCCCTCCATGTGTACCAATTCCAAAGCAATGTCATTACTGGTGGCTTGAGCCAAGCATGCTAACAGAGGAGGAGAGCCAGAAGTGCACATATGGACAGCTCGGGAGAGCCCATGGATACACAATAACTACACCACACTATTTAAGTTATTCTGCTTCCTTAATCACTTACTGGCCTAAACCTCTGGTTATCACTAAGCTGTTTTTACTTGGGTGCAGACAAACTAAATGTATACATAAATAATACTTAAGTTCTACTAGCACAAGGTTTTAGTTTTTTTTTTTTAATCTTTAAAAAAAATGAACATGTTTATTTCCTAAATTAGGAAAAAGACGCTATAGATTCTTTTGACAAAGATAATAAACTCTTCTGATTTACTGTTGCATTCAAAATTTAAGTTCCCAATCTTGCATTTGCGTAATTCCACTGCAGAACTTTCACTTACTTTGTCTGTAATGACAGAAAATATATAATTTACTATTTCATTGAATATGAAAGAAAAAGGTGCTGTGTATTTACAATGCATACGCCTCAGATTAACAGAGTAGAAAAAACTTACCATGTTTAAAAAAAGTTGAAGGTTAGAAATGTACAGAATCAAAATTAATTACTTTCACTGTTTATCTAACAGCTTTTGGCATACAATGCAAGCCATATACTAGTACGTCAATGCTCTGCTCAAAGCTAGCCCAGATGGATTTAAACAAGAATAGTTTTTCTAAAACCTTCTCTTTTGTCTCTGCTGAAACACCCCATATAGGACTGTGAGCATTACTGGAATAATGTGCCTCTAGTTTTAAACTGAACCCTGTAAACTATGTGTTTATAACCACCTATAATAACACTGCATATAGAATGGATGATTAATAGAGGAAAATATTAGGCCTCAACCTGTTAGAATGCATCTGATAAACATCAGTAATACAAAGGAAAAAAATAACTGCTATTTTTCCAAGCAACACCAGGAAAGTGCCAGAAATGGCTATTCTATTTGTGCTGACTTCACCTCTTTTCCATTTCAGATAGTTTATAAGGACTATGTAATCGCTCCTTTGCTACCATTTATAATTAATTTGGCCTGATTTTTTTTAAATCCAACTGAACTGGAGAGAAGCAGAAAAGACAACATTTCTTTTGGACCCTCTGTTGACAGGATCACACAAAATACCAACTAAACAAATACCACAGTATGCAGAAGATTCACAGAAAGATGCAGAAGGCTGGAGAAGCAGTGATCATAGTACTTGAAATTGCTGTAGAGGTCATTCACACAGTACTGGAACTCAACCTATTTTGATAATCTTAAGCAAAATAAACACTAAATGTTTTGGTAATGTTTTATAATCTTTAAAGCACTTGTTTGTTTGGGTTTTTTTTATTTATGGTAAATGCATGCAAAACCCGATGTAGGCTAAATCCATAGATGAGACATGATCACTGCCAAAGCTAATTAATGTAAACAACTTTCAATTTTAAAATAAAAGTCCATCTACTCATAGAACAATTACTTTAACACCTTTCCTCAGAGAACAAAATCCTTTATACCAAGGAGAGTCATAAAAGGTATTTTCTAAGTTTTAAATTACGTGAGTGTGGGTATATACATGTGTATTTACATGTGTACAAGTCTGCATCCTATTCTGCACAGGACATCTTATCCAACAGTGCGATATTTCCAGGTTATCAGAGGGTGCAGTGTGCTTTCTGTGGAGTGGGCAGTCACACTTAAAAATAAATAATCAAGTGCCATTAGAAGCCATGTATTTGTTTTTGTGACCTGACAAGTATAACGTACCCATCCTTTGCTGTGGATTTATCCCAGTCTGGTTTTTTGTTCACAGACAAGGTAACTACCTGCTTGAGTAATGTCTAACAGTTAAAGTACCATATCCCAAGGATATCAACACTGATGCCATATTGGTACTACATATATGTACTACATGGTAACATTGGTGTTACCATGTAGTACAGGATTGGGAAGAAAATGGAAGGTCTGTTGAATTTGTCATCTAAGCTGAAGACGGCTACTAATATGACCTCTCATTGAATCTTGTAATGTATATATATTATAAAATCCCCTTCCTTTGACCAAGTGAGATGAATCGTCTCTTTGGAGAACTGTTGAGCTGAAAAGTGCAAATTACCGCATTTTTTCTCCTTCTATCCTATTTTCTCTTTTTTCTGGTCAAGGCGTTCTGTTCAAATTCATCTACAAAGTTATACCCCTCAACATTTCTCATTTTTGCTCACGTTACTTTTTCTTCTTGCTAAGCCCTGAACAATCATTGTCAAGAACCAAACACCTCTTGGAAATGGCAGAGCACCATTTAATTCCCACTGATAATGAGAATCAACTTTTCATAGACTTGGGCAACAATGTTGGAGTAGTCATGCACCATTAATTCAGACTCCAGCTTCAAAGTGAAGAATCACACCTTCTTCTGTAATGTTTTTCAAAATGGAATCTCAGACATGTCTTAATACTATTTTTCAAATGCTCTATGTTTCTGTGCTAAAATTGCCTAATTCCATGTATTGAATCATGATTGTGAATTACAAGTCTTGGATAGCTCTACAAAACAAGCAAGCATGGTGAAAATATGGCTAAAAATTACCTAGCAGTTGTACAGCTTCTTGTTGCATGCCATTAACCACTGGCACAAGTGAGGCAATGGATAACCATCAAAGCCTTTCACAACTCATACACAGTATTTGAAGTGCATTAAGATCAAATAGCATGTATTCCAGGACCTGGGTAGACTGGAGAAGATACAACTACTACAAAAGAAGCAAGACAACATCCATGTACTTCCTTTTTCCTAAACCTAGAGATATGTACTGGACATCAAAGAAGAGGCATCAAGGCAGCACCACCAGATTATACGGTAGGCCCTCCTAGCTGTAGTGCAATTTATTTTGATTTCAAGCAGTCAGTAGGGACATGGTTTTAGGGCTGAGTATGATAGCAGCAGTTATGTAAATGAAGTTGTGGAATACAAAAAGGTAAGAAATAATACATGTCCGTATCTGGTTTTCATGTAAGTCCCTGGCTCTATCTTAGCACTGTGAATGGAAGCTCAAGTGGAGCAGTGTTGTGAATCCCTACTGCTTCAGCCAGTGATGACTACAGAGCTGAGTGAGCTCACCTCAGATCCAAGACTCAAGTTATGGATCACTGATTCTTAGTGTAAACATGCAACATACTAGAACACTATTCTGATAAGATACAAAAAAGCATGCATGAAATCCAAGCGTTAACTTCCAAGAGGTGGCAAACATGTGGCTTGGAACAAGAACCAGTTGTTGATCTACAAGAAATATAACGATTTTGCACGAGCTGCCTGAAAAACCAGAAGTGTTCTGTTCATGCTCAAAAATCAATAACCCTAAGAGCTACAATATGAGAATATATTTAAAAGCTTGTTAATTTCACAGAAAGATGTTACAACTCAGTGTGCCCTGTACACTCTGTAGTGAGAAGGACAGTCATCAGTAAAGGAAAAATGTGAAGCTGACTTCCTTGAACTGGCTTGCATGTAGGTCACCAGCCTGCTAGCTGGCCCAGTTTCAGCCCATCAGGATCTTTTACCAGGTACTGTGAAACCAGATTCTGGCTCAAGCAGCCAGTTTGGGAACACAATATGCTCCATCTTTATGGTTAAAAATGAAAATTAAGTGTATTACTATATATTTCTTACTTGGCTTCCTTTTTACAGGTGAAAGACAACATTTACTATCAGGTGTGATGGGGGAAATTCACAAGGCACCCTTGAGTGTGAGAAATGCTGTTAGACTTATGTGGATTTTTAACATGCTGACGAAACTGCAACAGCATGTGTGACATCAACAGAGCTTTCTGCTTGAGCACCTCCAAAAGTTGCTGAAATGCTTTTGAATTTAGCCCCAGAAAAGGCTTCCTTATCAACATCAACATCAACATCAACATCATCACCTCACTGGTTTGGATGATAAAAGTGCAGCACAGAGACTCTGAGTGGCAGACTTCTGGGACGGTTTGCCCCAGAGTCTTCCCATGACATTTAAACAGCTGAAGACAGAGTTATAATGGAATTCCCTTTCTTTCACGTACAAGACAAGGAGGTTTTTTTTTTCAGACCCAATGGACCTACAAGGGAACTAGTACCCTATGTTTAGGGCCTCTAAATGTGCATTACTTTTGCACCCTCTCAAATTCAGAAACGTTGAACTCCTCATGCACATAATATCTGGAACACAAAGAGGTGCAGAGATGCCAACCTCAGTCTAGTCTCTAGTGTGTTCTCTAGTTTCAGTGTGTTCCACCTTTGTGTTGGAACAAATCCAGCTTGAGTTTGTGGGAATATGAGGCAGTACTGCCTTTGGATGGTAGCACTGGATGGAGTCCAAGGGGATGCAGATAGCACTAGTGAGTTACATGATTCCTTCGGATCCATCCCAGGTGCAAGGAAGATGAACAAAACAAAAGATCAATTTTATGTTGTCAACAAATGTGGACAAAGAAAATGATTTGTTGGGGATGCAAGTGTGTTCACAGAAAGTCGAGAGAAACTTTTCAAATGAAGTGCTACATTCAGATAGTCGTACTTCACATGTACTGAGAACCCACAGTTCCTGAGATAGTCACTAGGGACTACGTGCATAAATAGGAACTGACCTCTGAGTCCTGGATCAGTGAAACTCTGTGTCCAGTCTGTGAAATCCAGATAAAAGAGCCTTCTGAAGCACAAAAAAAGTACTACAGTTTTAATAAATTTGGCATTGATGAATTTTCCCACAGATATTTCACTACTGGAAACCTGTATATACTCACTATACCCTTTTGCAGTCACACTGCAGACTATGGCACAGTGACAGCTGACAGATCTAAAAATCTGGGCAACACTATGTCTATGCACTGTTCGTTTGTAACAATTTGGGAACAAAGGATGTAGCAAGTGGGCATCTTTAAACTGCACTGCAACTCCTTTAGATATTATGCAAACAGTATGCTCCGAAATGCAAGTTAATCAGTTCTCAAAGTGGCTTGACTGAAATCTGCACCCACGAGATTGCCACCACAGGTTCAGAAAATCAATGTATTCCTAGGGTTTTGAGTTCATTTCCAGTTTCTGTATTCTGTTTTCCTTGATAAAAGGAAAAGGATTCCAGTGTTACCCAAGTCAAATTAGACTTTGCCTAAAACTCATGTATACAGAAAATCCTGGTTTGCAGAAATAATGTCAATAATCTGCATTCATCCCTTTCTCTACAGCCTTTTGGATTGTCAGTTCTTTCCTCAACCTCATTATTTGCCCTGCCCTTCTTCCTTCTCCACCATCATCTTCCTCTCTGGTCTCAAAGTACTCTTCCTGATATTTTGTGAGTATATTATGATTAAAGTTTGATGTGACTTGGATGGCCAGTGTATTTGCCTGTGAACTTGTGCCATAGCCAGAAGAAGCTTTCCTGATCTCAGGAGGGTTTTTTGTTTATTTGTTTGGGTTTTTTTGTTTTGTTTTGTTTTTTTTCTTAGGTGGAAGGGCTTTGGAGCACTGCATCTATAGATAGCTATGCACCAGATGCAAGGCACTGGCATTATATTTTATGGCAGAAACATAGAGCCAGCTGGGCCCTCAAAAGCTTTCTTCAGTCTGTGAGGAAAAAAAATGAAAGAAGTAACGGAAGTAAGAAGTTCGTAATAACTCCAGGCATTTGTAATACTTCTGCCTAGATAATTCATTTAAATAACACGTTTGAACAAATTCTGCACTTCAGTTTAAAAAAACAAATTCAGACACTCTAATCACTCCAGAAGCCAGCCAAGGTTGGAATGCATTGCTGTAGGTGCCGTCCAAACGGGAATACAGGCTCCCTGCCCCAAGGAGCTTATACAGTCATGACAGACCTCAGGTTAAACCAAGGCAGGGAACTGAATCACAGAGAAAGCATTGTTTACTTTTCTGTTCCTCTAGAAATAAAGCAGTTAATATTAGCTGATCTGACTACCGGTGTGAAGTCGGTGGTCGGCGGCTGGGCAGCAGTGAACGCTAGAGGAGAGGAGTTCTGCGGAGCGGCCGGCAGAGCCCAGGCACCGACGGACACGGCAGGCGCTTACCAGATGTGCAGGCAGCTGAGCGTCGCGAAGACGATCCCCAGAACCAGGGCCATCGGTATGGCGAGGACCAGAGTCAGGACCTTGTAGATCACGTACTTGCTGAGCTCAAACAGAGCGTGGCTGCAGATCCAGACCTTGTCGAAGGAGTGGGTGAGCTCGGGCTCCGCGATCACATCCTCGAAGCCCAGCTGGAACAAGAAGAGGCTCTACGGTCACGGGGAGCCCGCCGGGGCCCCCCCGAG
>WBMY01018574.1:782000-824755 GCA_013397315.1 Donacobius atricapilla
TACGTATCAGTCTCTCTGATCATTTTTGCTGTTTTCTGGACTCTCTGGACTCCTTCCATTTTCTCACTCTGTCTTTTTGATAGTTAGACAGCTATAACTGCATGTAAAATTCCTGGCAGACACAGAGAGAATAAAGTAGTCTACAGATAGATTTTAACTTTCCTTTTTTTGTCTTGTTGTGTTTGTGAAAACAGCTCAAAACTATTTTATTTGTACTGCAAACCATGCATTTATTTTCTTAGTGCATGCTCTCTCATTTATTATAGCTTTAAGATTAATCAGTGCTTCTGTTTATACCAGCTGAAGGTCTGCTCCTTCTATTTTCTGTAGTCTGCTTCAATTTATAGCTGTTTTTGTTATTTTGTGTGTGTGCCTGAGTGTTCATGTTCGTTGATTGATTCTATTTATAATTTTTATATGGCTCTTTATATGATTCTCTTCTTCTTCTCTTTGAGAAAGAATTCCAAGTAAAGACCTCCATCTTTCATATAGAAACCTGTAGGTAATGCAGCTGAAATAAGTCAAACTCCACCTTTTTCAATGGAACCTTTGGGAATAAGGGCAAAATCAGAGACTTGAATGTCAAAGTATTCAAAGACTCTATCCTGGCTATATATGGTAAAACAACCCAGGCAATACTCTGAATTCTGGGCCACTCCTGAGACTTAGCCTACTCTTGCCCTTTGAGGTAGTGTTCCCTTGACCTGAGCTCTGGTTCCTAGAAAATCCTGCTCATACTGGGCCAAGAAATGCTCTGAGAATGTTCCTGGGGCCCTTCTAAGGAAGCACAGACAACAAATGTCCCAGCAAAGCACAAGGACAGCAAAGGTGCATCTACGCTTTGTTTTCATGTTGGTAACTGTCTAAAACATATGCTGGGCACTGTGAATGCTTGAATATCAGGTTTATTAGAGAATATTGGCATACACTGAGAGAATGGCAAGCCTGAGGCATTTCTTGGATTGTGATTCATTCTGTTTTCCATTTCAGCAGCTCCAGGTTTATTTTGGTGCCGTAACCAAAGATTTTATATTTGTTTAACTCTTTTAATTATGAGCTTTCTAGTTTACTTCAAATGTTGTAGTAAAAGAGAATTAAAAGACTAGAGAATATATCTCTTGAGGACCTTCTGATATAAATACTAAAGTATCACTATGGTTGTCTGAACACTGAGACCTGGTAGACCAGGGTTGTTTTTCTCTATACATAATTTCTGGAAAGACAGCTGGGCTTTTTGTGCTATATTTTCTTTATCTGTCTAACTCATTACCATTTGTTTTTGTGTGGGAATGAAATGCAGTTTTGTCAAGCTCATGTTTATTAATCCTGTGAAGCATATCAGGGAACTCATTTGCCTTTATAAGTGCCCAGTGTACCATTGAAAATCTGGTTAGCATGTGCTGCATAATATTGTGAACACCACTTTCAGCTTTATCGTGAAAATTCAAAACTTTCTGGTAGACTCTCATTTTCTTTCAATTCTATAGTCCACATCCTGGTGACGATGTATGAGTATCCAAATTCTTAGGAACAGCAAATAAAATCTTTTCAGCCACTGAGCTTGCTTCATTGGTATACCCTTTGCTTCTTGAACTGATGTGTAATAAGGAAAAGCACTATTCAGCATATTTGGTAGGAAAAACTATGAGAAGTGTGAAAGCTGTTTTAAATAGAATCTGTCTGTTGCATGGGATGAAATGGATGCAACTTGCATTTTCACAGTGAGTTTGAAAATACAGTACAGACTCATCTTCAGGATCACCACGAAGTCTCATGAAAAAGAAGTATACCAGGATGTTTACTGCTTCTTCTCTTGCTCCAGTAGAGATATATTTTGCCCATTCCTTGATTTGCAGTTGATCAGGTCAATGGTATGGGTAGGGTAAAAAAAAATCACCCTTTTCCTAGCTTGCTGCCTGCCCATCCCATTGAAAGGAAGCAGATGACTGGTTTCAGTGCCATTTCCTATGATGATAATGCTGAAAGGAAAGCTGATGTGTTAAGGGCCATGGAAGAGTCCATTACTACCCACGATGAGTGCACAGGATAAAGCACAAGCCTGCTGAGAACTGTTATGAGTAGAAATAGCAGGGCAACAGTCAGGGCCAGGAGTTCTGCAATTGACTGGGATGTATTTCATTGAAAATTCTCAGTCTACATCAGAAGACCTCCTGTGATAGGTTGACAAGGAGCGATCTTTTAAAAAATAAATAAACATCCTGTTGCAGAACAAGGCTGTGTAATTAGGCCTCTCTAATAGGTGTCAGAAGGAAAAGAAATTCACTTTTGCATGTTGTACAGAGGATTATTCTGATATTTTTAAAAATACCATTTTGAGGCAGGCCTGTGAGAAAATGTCTTTTCTTTTCATTTTGTTCCACTCAGAGACATTATTTCCAGATCACTGTGACATGAAAGAGAATGTGTTTACACAGTAGTACAGAGTGCTTCAGACAGAACATAGCTGAGGGCAATGTAATATGGAGAAAGATGCCTCATAAATTCCATCCCATTTCATGACCCATCCAGAAAAGGTGGTTTTGTTCAGACACTGATCAAAACCCAGCTGTCATCATGTAGGCAAGAATGATTAACAATGGACAATGAGAGCATTTAGACGGAGCTCACCACGGAGTGGGCGGTGGGCAAAATCTAAAGAAAATTCAGGAACAGAGCTGAAGCCTGACATGATTAACAAAAGCATGTTTCTGTAATAAATATGCCCTTAATAGCCAAAATAATTTGCTGCTTAGTAAGTGCTCTGTACAAGCCAATTGGGCAGTGGGTAACAGCACCCAAACTTTCCTGGTTTGCCTTCTCTGTGTGCAGTGTTTGAAGAGGTTGCAAAGTTATTGTCCCTGTAACATTTGCAAACTATGACTAACAAATAAAGAATTAGAAGAGTATGGTGCTGGCTATGCCATTCTTCCCACTGACAGACTCACTCTCTTATCAGCCCTGGCAGCATCTGTGCTCTGGGCATCCAAGTCTGGATGGCTGCAAGAAAGCTGACGGTATAGTAAAAGAAGGTAAGCAGCATAACTCAAGCTGGAGTAGTAGAGAATGGGTAAGAATGAAAGAAAGGAAAGGAAAAAAACCTCATATCAAAGCAGTGTTGTTTTTTCCCTTTGAACACTATACAAATCTCCACTAAAAATCTCTACAGCAGGAATTTATAGAACACAATCTCAATGGAGAGGAGTTTTGCAGCTTGGGTACTCTGTCTCCAGTGGCTTTTATACGCTATGTCCAAAAGAAGTTGAGAGCTGCCCAAGTTTTATGTTTCCCAGGTACAGAAGTTACAGGAACTATGAATCTTATCTGAGTTTTTATCTCAGCATGCTTGGCAGGGAGAAGGGGGCTTGGCCTTTGGACTCTGCACATAGCTAAGTCAAATACTTCATGTCAACTCAAGTTCAAGGAAAGAAAAGAAAGAAAAGAGAGACATTCAGCACAAAGAAATTGTTTGCATTCTGGGGCTGACCTTTTGCAGGTGGAAATCAGGGTGGTTCATTCTTTTGAAAACCTGAGGAATGGAGAGGTTGAAAGGCTGCTAGCAGCTATCCCTATTCTTTGCTATATGAGACAGACTTATTTGGTGTGATTTCTCTGCAAGGAAGATTTTACAGATACTGAAGTAGAGATCCATATGGTAAAGGCTTTTTGTGAAATAAGTTGCTTGTGGTTTATTAGTTGTATAATGCAATAATAAGGTTAACTACTGAAACAATATTAGTTCCTCTGTTAATGGTAGAAGAGTTTGGTAGTGAAAATAAGCTCTTAAAATCGTGGTTTAAAGTTCCTTATATTCACACTGACTTCAAAAACAGGGTGTCAGTTCTGCCAGCACATCAATTACAGCCACTAAATACCTGTTTTTATGCAGCACCTCTTTACAGTTTGAATGGAGAAGAACCAGGAAGACATGTATGGTAACTAAAGCAGAAACTCGAGCCCAGGTGGTTGCTGGGCACAGGGCAGCAGTGAAGTCCTGCATTACAAGAGAAACACCTATCACTGAATTCTGGCTGTGGAAAGTAGGGGAAAGGAAAAAAAACATTTAGCACCTTTTCCGTCAAACTGTACCTAAGTGTGCCCATCTAGGTTAATAGTCTAGTAGATGGACTTTGAAATTAGTGATCTATCAAAGTCCAGTTGCCTTGCTACTAACCATTCTCACTGCTAAGGGATACTGGTGTCTTTTAAAGAGCTCTGGCTTGTAGAGCTCAGGTTAGAGAACAATTATGCTAACATCGCTCTGGTTGGTTGGTTTAAGCATTTCAATTCCATTCACAGATCAGAATTCAAGATTGAGAACTCAGTCCATTCATTCAGGAAAGGCAGTCCCTCTGTCTACAGACCCCTTCTACCAGCTCAACTTTGGATCCATAATAGAAGCCCTTTTATGACTCTAGCAATGCATTGCACACTTTTGTGGCAGGCAGGCAATTGCTTTGGGTATGCCAATAGGTAAACAATGATAATTTATGACCAGATAAAATATAAGTAATTTATGAACAGATAAGAGAGATGTAAATATTATGTGATGGGAGCTGGCCAAGTGCTGACCTGCAGCACAGTTATTAATTAGGATTAACTCCAAGGACTTAACAGAAATGTTCAGCCACTGCCAGGAAATCAGAGTGGCAGATTCAGGAGTGGCTGTTGTGGTTTCTGGTTCCTCTGCACTGATTTAAGGGATCCGTTATTTTTACTGGTGGGGTTAAAGTGTCATTTTATGGAATGTAAAAATGTTTGTTATTTTTTTCATGTGGTTGTGTGACACCATTCACACCTAAAGTTTGTTTTATGTGGGGTTTAATAGATTGTACTCACAGGCTCCTTGGATATTGGTTTCTTCTTAACTCCAGTTGCTTTTATTTGGCTGAGCCATTTTGGGCAAAAAAATCATCATCTTACATATTTTTGATAAAACCAGGTCTTTTTAAAATTTTCAGTGAGGTGGTAACAACAAGATTATTTGTCTTGTGTGCCAGTAAAAACCGCAATATCCTGCTTCTCCCCTTGTGTTGGCTGGTTAGTATATTTCCCTGTGATTTTCAGGCTTTAATTTCCAGCCTGAGGCTGCAAAAGCCAAGAACACAGAACCCACAGCTTATTTACAGAGTGGTTCTGCTAACCACAGTGGCATTGTACAAAGGTAGGCAGCACTGCAGACTGTTCTAGTCTTGGAACTATTAATATATACTGACTGTAGTATCTACTTTGCAAATTATGGATATTTTACCTGGATATATACCAGCTCAGCTAAACCAGATAATAGTATTTTTGGGTGATATTAAATGAATAGGAGAAGCTAGACACCAAAAGTATTCTAATAATATTGCACATTATTTTAACTTACAGAGGTAGCTTACTGTACTGTTTTTGTTTAAAAAGTTAGCAGGAGGATTTGCTTAGACTGGAAATTTGTCTTCCTACTGAAAAACAAAGGAGACAAACTATGCTCAACTCCTACTTGAAACATCTTTAGAACAAATGGTAATTTAAAAAATGAACTAAACCAAATATGTGTTCAAAATGCTGCCTTTCACAGTATCAGCAGAGTTGTCAGTACTATGGCTTTTACACCTGGGTGCCAAGATTTCCTCTTGGCCAGTTTCTTAGTATCTTGTTTTACAGCCTTTTGTCACCCTGTAAGAAAAAGAGAGAAAGCTTATTGTTCCTAATTCCTTGTTAGAAAGAAGAAAACATGACTGTCTTTACAAGGGCTTTCCCGCTGTTTCATAGCAGAACATCAATCTAGAACTTTGCTGTCTCGCAGCAAAAAAAGTATATTATATGTGTTTCATTTTGTTTTCCAGTTTTATAAAGTGGAGAAACATGAAGTGTGTTTTAGGACAGCTAAAGTAAGCTTTTTATTTATTTTTTTTTTAAGTAGCAAAGCCAGCAAATCATAAATGGAAATGGATTTCTATAGGTACGAAGCATGCCAAATCCTAGTGCCTAGTCTGATTTTGTATTTCTGTTTACTTTATCACTGGTACGCCACTGTTTTTTAAATTACCTTGTGTCCTGCAGGATAAGATAGTAGCATATTTCCCTTTGGCTTTCAAGCTGTAGTTAAATTTGGCTTAGTTTACCATTTTAATGAGGAGAATTCCCTACACAATTCTCTGTATCATGAATAACTGATTCCTGTTTATTCATACTGAGAGATCTGTTAGTATTTTATTATACTAACATCTGTACCTTGAAACAAAGCTCACCCATTTTAAAAAACCTGTGAATGAATAATGTGTAGTTGGGTTTATGAAATATTAACCCAATGAAAACCTCAAAGGTAAATAATTAGTGAAAGCCACCCGAGCTTATCTAATTAACACTCTGAAAAATGTGAATATGTCAGGAGAAGTATTCCTGTATGTTTTGACACATTTCTTTGTTCTTCTACCCATCAAGATACAAGTCCTACACAATAGAAGTCCAGATGTTGTTTAATGTCTGGGTAACTGAGAATAGAATTAGGGCTATACTGCCCTTGTATTCTGTTTATATGTTTTATATCTTGGATCTCTCTGGAATGTGCTGCAAGCCCTATCTAGCCAGGTTAGGTAAGCTGCCTTCCCGTGGGAGCAGCAATGTGATGGGAGGGACAGGGAAGCCACTGCCTCCTCCTGAGTGTGGGTCTGTGGATCCTGCAGCTTAGAAGCTCTTCTTGCTCCCATGGATGAAATATAACCCTTGAGAGCTGGACACACAGGACTCTATGTGGGAGGAAGTGCTGATGCAGGCAGTGAAGATGTTTCCATTCCATATAGAAGTCAGCAAGAGGAATGGTTTGAACCACAGTCCTTGCGTTGAAATGAAGCCAGGAACTATTCCCTGTTAATTTAATGTAATATGCTCGTGTTAAAATTCAGAATGGCATGGCTTTGTGAAATGTCCTGTGATGGAACTATCTGGATTTAACATAAGAGCCATGGCTGTGCTTAAGTGGTGCTATCTATTAAGAACCTGCTTTTATCAGGCAAAGTTTTTATTTAGAGACACCTGAATAATAGGAAAGCATTTTTAAGTGGTGGTGTGCATGATATTCCCTAAGAATGCATGTAGTCACATCTGAGAATATTTTTATTGAGATGACAACATTAAAGTAAAATATTGAACTGGTGAATTCTAGAGTATGAACAGAGGCTTAAAAATTGTCTTCTACTGAGAAAATGAAAGATAAATTCCATTTACAGGAGAAAAAAGAAAGCTTTATCCAATGCCTTTATTGTAGAGTGTGTGTCTGTTTCCATGCAATGACTTCTGGAGCAGCTGGAGAACTATGACACGGATATCTCTCCAGACCCAGGATTCCCTATAAGCATATGTTTAATTTAACATTTTGCCTAGAACATGTTCGCTGACTGAACACTGGTAACGTTATACCATCTGTAATGCTAATTTGTATCTATGGAACATCTTTAATTGTTCTCTGGGAAGCAGCTTTGGGGTTGTACAATGTGAGATGCCTGTGTAACTTTCCTAGGGTCCTGTAAAAATAGCAAATTAATATTTGTCATGAAATTTGGGTGTCTCTTGAGCAGACATTGCCTTGCTTCACAGCAAATCAGCTCCAGTGCCTTTGGCACACAAGAGTTTACCAAGAGCATGTCTCAGAAAGGTCAGCAGATTGCTCAGTCAGAACCTCTTTCCAAGTTTTAGGTTGCACAAGATTCAGTCTTGAGAAAGGTTCCCTTGAATGAGTCCCTTTTTTTCTAAAAATGTTGTGCTAATTTAACAGTGAAGTTTCAGTATGTTTCTTCTTCTTGAAACATGTTGCTAAGGCACACTATCCTGTTTTGTGTTCACCATTTGGACAACACTTCACTGTGCACAAGGAAAATTACTGTGAGGAACATGGGCTGCCGACTGATCCAGCACCAATGAGCTGCTTTCCATGAGCACCTATAGCGCAAATGCCTCCACCAAGAAGGTGAGTGGCAACACCACTTTATCTAGATTTTGTTCAATGATTGAGACAAATATTACATTTTTATCAATGTCTTGCCTCTCAACGAAGAAACCCTGGGTCCCACTTCAGTCAGTAGAAAACACATCTGGCAGTTCAGTGCTGACACTGTAATCATTATTTCCCAATGGCCTGTTGCAGTACTTTCCAAACTCCCATTGTTCATGACTTAATCACTTCCCATCTTAACTATTTCTGCTGCCACTTTTGTGCTCTTAAGTGTCCAAAGTTCAGGGGCTATATTATGGATTTACTCAAGGAAATGGTTCCGCCTTTCTCATTCACTGTACACTGGTGCTCTACACAACCTTAAAGACAATTCAGACTTTGCCCTTTGTCTTTCAAACCTTTCCTCCATAAGCTGAAACACCCTGATATCTGTGTCTACTCTGATGGTGATTTTTAATGCATGATGATTAAAGGAGCTCTATGCTGCCACATTTCATATGTTCATTCTAAATAAAAAGTTCCCATGAACTACAAATATTGCATTAGGCATCATTGTGAGAAGGAGTTCCCTAGGGGTCTGTGAACATTGTCTTCTACATGTGGTTTTCAGGATGCCAATGAACTCTAGATATCATCTGGAAATCCCTAAAGAATTTAGTTTCCAGTGGCATTGTGAAACTCTGAGATTCTCTTGGTGGCAGCAGCTACATATCTAAATATACACAGCCACTGCAAACAAAAAGATTGGCTAAAATTGTGGCCATCTCCAATTCATTAATAAAACATAGTATTTCAATATTTATCTTTTCCAAATTTGCCTGTTGTAGAAGTGGAAATTCTATAACCTAGACACTTAAGTTAGCACTTCTACAGTATAGCAGAAGGAGAGGCTCTTCAGAAGGAGAATTGGCTAGTTATTTTAGAAGTGTGTTTTGTAGTTAAGCTGTAATACCCTTACGAGCAAATTTATTTCTCCTTACTGTAGACAGTGCAAGGGAGAGACTCAGGATAAAACCCAGCTGTTATAGCTGGTTTCAGTTTTGCATTGTCTTTCATGGTTTTGCCTGCATAGCCTTAGGCTCGGTTCTGCAGTGTGCATGGTGTGATCCTGCCCAGAGACACCTTGATTTTAGTGGTAGAGCAGGCTGGGTCACAATCCAGGTTGCATCAGCCAAATTATCTTTTTTTTCCCCCTATATTTTTCTTACAGCAGGTATAAAGGAATTTTTATACTATTTTATTAGGATATGCAGGAACATCCTAATTCATGGGAAACAACAAGAAACTTTGAAGTTCTGTGTTTACACTTTTAAACACATTTTATATGATTTTCCACCAAATAGTAAACCTCAGTCCTGTAAACCCCTGCACAAGGTACTAATCTTAAATGTTTGCTTTACTGTGAAAACCATTAACAAGTAAAGATTACACAGAAATTGGTACAGGTTACTTAAGTTAAGCTGTAGTTGCTTTGCAGAACTCTTCCAATTTTGCAAATATTTTTAGAATTTAGAGTATATCAGAGAAAAGATGTAATCCATTTGAATTATAACACCTATCAGTGTGTTGTGTTACGCTTCAATTGGCTTTCACTTTTCAACCTTTGTTTCTCAGTGGTTTTTTCTCCCTTACCTCAACATTTATTTCGTCTTTAGGCCATGATTTTGTGAACTAACTCTTGCAAGCTAGGTGTCAATTTACACTGAGGAGTTATTTTTAGGTGGATGCCTGTGTGCAAATACCGACCACAAGTAAATGAGTGGTGTTTTATCAAATTTCTAGCAATACCTAATAAATTAATTAGTAATAGAAAATTTTAGAAATTATCAGTGAAAATGGAAAATACAGACTAATCTGTGACAGATTATGGAGCTATTGGATCATTAGGCTTTACAAAAGTGTTAAAAAGTGGCAGATTGTAGCAGAACGTTGAGGTTTCCACTTGTTTCTATCACTTTGTGTTCATAAAATTAGTCATCGTTTGCTTCCCCTAGTTTTGCCTTACACAATAGATATAGAGGAATCCACTGGGATAACCATGGAGTTCCAAACCATTGAACTATATTTATTTAGATTACAAAAACAAAAGCAGCAAACCTGACTGATGAACATCACAGACTGAAGGAACAATGCCTTTAGAAACATGCAAATAGATTTCCTTTAATTCTGGAAGGAGGTCTTTGAAATAAACAGGGTGGTAAATTATTTAGACTCTATTTTTTTTTGAGATTGAGCTTACTAATGTTCCAGATGTGAAACAACAGGAAGTTCTATCATTTCCTCCGAATATGTGATGTGTAGACTATTATTATAAAACTACAGATTGATAAAATAAGAAAAAAAAAATTTCTTAGAAAAATGTGTTATGGTATTAGTATTATTCATGACACCATCTTTTTTTTTTCTTTTTTTTTTTTACTTTTTTCTTAGTAACATAATNAATTGAAATCTGTGTTGAGTAATAATGATGATCATTAGTCCACGTATGGAAATATATTTTCCACAATACTTACCATAAAATCTTGTTGTCACTGATTAGACAGAGTTCTTAGTCAGTTTGTGTGATTAGAAAATATGTTCTTGAAAGCAGACAAGACTATAACTCAAATTTATTTAGGTAACTGTAGAATTGTTTTGTCTGATGGCAGCTAAAGCAGAGCAGCTGTTCAATCAGTAATGTGCTCATTAATTCACTTTAATGATAAATTTGTGAAGTTTTTCTTGTCCAATACACAGAACTCTTCAGCGTTTTGCACTTTTCTTAAATGCAGACATTGCTACAGTAAACTCTTTTCCTACCAATATGTATGTTTCTGCATGTAAACTTTATGGGTTTTTTTCAAGAAAAGTAGTGTGAAATTCTGCATGTCATGTTTTGATCATCCTTTTTAGGGTCCCATTCTGCACTCTGATTCTGTATCTGTCAGTAGAAAGACAGCCTTTGTTCCTCTGAGAAAAAAAAGTGTGCTAAACTTGCACAAGTTAGTAGAGAAAACAGGACAAGTGAATCTCACTGTCTCCAGATGTCCACAGGATACTGAGTATTAACAGAATGAAGCACCACAGTATGAAAAATTAGTTGAAAACACTTTCATTTGGTGAGGTTTTTCTCTGCAGTTTTTCATAATCTGGTAATTTTACTAATTCCTTAAATGTTAAAAAATCCTTCAGGAAAGGTAAAACTTGAATTATAAATGAATTCACACATCCTAAAGAGTAGAAGAGGCAAGCCAAGATCTTTCAAGAACATCTTTCATTGGAATGTATTTTCAAAAATACTACATCCTATTATCAGTCGCAATTTGGTCTTAAAATACATTCCAAATAAATGTTGACTTAGTGAATAAACAGATTTCTGTGAATGGTTTCTGCATAAAGACATGAGAGTGTCTCAAACACAGGACTCAAACTAATTCATCAGTAAATCTAACAGTGCAGAGATTCCCCTGGGTCTAGTGAAATTTAAACCTGATCGTTATTCAAGATAATTTGTGTAATTTAATCTACTGGACAAAACTTAGATTTTGTTTACTGTAAGTGTCATTATTAATGATTAGACATGCTACAATTGAAGTTATGTGAATTTTGGGCAGTACCAAAGTCAAAAGAACTCACAATCTATTTCAGGTACGAGTTACACAAAGAAAGATGGCTTATAGTCCAGCTGTAGTGCTGAGCCTGCAAAAAGTCATCCTGCAAGTGTGACAGCAGCTATGTGATACCACAAATGAAGCAACTAGGTGGAAAAACATCAAGAATACACTTAGTAATTTGCATCTGGAGCTATACTCAGCCCTAAATTGCATAGTACCTGAAAAGAATCTGTAGTGTGTAGTCCTGTATATGTGTGGGCTGTTTTAGTACAGAAACAAAATTTTATTTTTCTCCACCAGCAGGAAACCTCAGCTCAGGGCACTTCTATAATACAGAGTAACAAAACGCTCATGTTAGCAATGTGGAAAGAGATGTAATAAGTCTGTTNCTTAGTAACATAATTGTTTTCTCATTTTAAGAATCAGTCCAGAAGTAGAAACCCATTTTACTGCAAGTTGGATGAGAAACCATTAGGATGGCATTTTCAGAACATAATAACACAGATAAAAAACAACTGTAACAATAATAATAATAATAATAAATATTATTATTTAAACAAATTGAAATCTGTGTTGAGTAATAATGATGATCATTAGTCCACGTATGGAAATATATTTTCCACAATACTTACCATAAAATCTTGTTGTCACTGATTAGACAGAGTTCTTAGTCAGTTTGTGTGATTAGAAAATATGTTCTTGAAAGCAGACAAGACTATAACTCAAATTTATTTAGGTAACTGTAGAATTGTTTTGTCTGATGGCAGCTAAAGCAGAGCAGCTGTTCAATCAGTAATGTGCTCATTAATTCACTTTAATGATAAATTTGTGAAGTTTTTCTTGTCCAATACACAGAACTCTTCAGCGTTTTGCACTTTTCTTAAATGCAGACATTGCTACAGTAAACTCTTTTCCTACCAATATGTATTTGTATGTTTCTGTATGTAAACTTTATGGGTTTTTTTCAAGAAAAGTAGTGTGAAATTCTGCATGTCATGTTTTGATCATCCTTTTTAGGGTCCCATTCTGCACTCTGATTCTGTATCTGTCAGTAGAAAGACAGCCTTTGTTCCTCTGAGAAAAAAAAGTGTGCTAAACTTGCACAAGTTAGTAGAGAAAACAGGACAAGTGAATCTCACTGTCTCCAGATGTCCACAGGATACTGAGTATTAACAGAATGAAGCACCACAGTATGAAAAATTAGTTGAAAACACTTTCATTTGGTGAGGTTTTTCTCTGCAGTTTTTCATAATCTGGTAATTTTACTAATTCCTTAAATGTTAAAAAATCCTTCAGGAAAGGTAAAACTTGAATTATAAATGAATTCACACATCCTAAAGAGTAGAAGAGGCAAGCCAAGATCTTTCAAGAACATCTTTCATTGGAATGTATTTTCAAAAATACTACATCCTATTATCAGTCGCAATTTGGTCTTAAAATACATTCCAAATAAATGTTGACTTAGTGAATAAACAGATTTCTGTGAATGGTTTCTGCATAAAGACATGAGAGTGTCTCAAACACAGGACTCAAACTAATTCATCAGTAAATCTAACAGTGCAGAGATTCCCCTGGGTCTAGTGAAATTTAAACCTGATCGTTATTCAAGATAATTTGTGTAATTTAATCTACTGGACAAAACTTAGATTTTGTTTACTGTAAGTGTCATTATTAATGATTAGACATGCTACAATTGAAGTTATGTGAATTTTGGGCAGTACCAAAGTCAAAAGAACTCACAATCTAGTTCAGGTACGAGTTACACAAAGAAAGATGGCTTATAGTCCAGCTGTAGTGCTGAGCCTGCAAAAAGTCATCCTGCAAGTGTGACAGCAGCTATGTGATACCACAAATGAAGCAACTAGGTGGAAAAACATCAAGAATACACTTAGTAATTTGCATCTGGAGCTATACTCAGCCCTAAATTGCATAGTACCTGAAAAGAATCTGTAGTGTGTAGTCCTGTATATGTGTGGGCTGTTTTAGTACAGAAACAAAATTTTATTTTTCTCCACCAGCAGGAAACCTCAGCTCAGGGCACTTCTATAATACAGAGTAACAAAACGCTCATGTTAGCAATGTGGAAAGAGATGTAATAAGTCTGTTACATTTGAAGACTATGAAGATAAATATCACTTAATGACCTTGGATTCTTTCAAGCTGTATACTTGCCTGCAGAAAAAAAAAATGTTTAAAACACTGCAATAAGGAAACACATTCAAATTTGTCTTGAGTTAACTTCAAAGGAACCTGTGCATTGTAAGTTTTCAGAAATCCTTCAATTTATTGAGATGTATTTTGAGAAAGCTGCTTCATATAAGCACCTAAAAGACTATCAATAAATTAAAGGGCTATCACTGAAGAGTATATAAGAAATTTCTTGGCTTACAAGAGCTTGACAATAGTCTACTGAAAGTTGTGCTGCAGTAAGGCACCTGTCAAGAAATGCTGTTTTCTTGGCATGACAGAGAGCAATAGAAAAGATGAAGACACATTTTTGGACACCTGCTTCTGTCTCAAGTGCCACCTGCAGTCGTACCAAGACTTCCCTAATCCAAGTTGTTCCCAGTATTGCACATCAGCAGTATGGCTGCATCCGTACATCAACATGCATTGAGTTACTTTGTGTTGTTTCATAAAATATAAAAGGAACCGGGCCATGGTGACATAAACCAGGCCTAATTTAGGGAAATCAACAAAATCACTCTGAAGTTAGTACAACTTTTGGAATAAGCTGCTTCCTCAATGATCCACTTTTAAGAACAGTCTAAAAACAGGAAACTGTATTCCACAAGCCTGAAAACACCATGGACTGTAGCAAGGAAATAAATAGCTCCTTTCCATTGTTTTTTTGGCTGGATAACAGCTGTGAAGAGAGGAATAATTTCCAAATGCAAATATTAAAATGTCCTTAAGATGTAGGCATTTTTATTGCTCTTTGAGAACAGTACATTCTAGTTCAGACATTAGAAATTCAACAGAAACTACATAGTTCACACCTATTAACTGGATTTCTAGTGGTGGTTGGCCTAAACAGAACTTTATGTGACAAGGATATAAGAAAGAAAAGACTTGATGGAAATTAAATGACCTCTAAATATATAGTCTTCACAGAATTGCATTAAAATATTCTCATTCTTTTTCCAAGTGAATTCAAAAACCCATGACTTCAAGGACACAGGCAAAATCCTCTGCTTTTAGCACATTATCTTGGAAAAGCCACCATGTCTAAGATATTAAGGCATGTTTTACTACCATGTAGAAGAGGATAAAAAACTGAGAGTCAGTCTTTTCTGTACTGAACTTTCTTCTTGTTAGGAAATGTTCTGCAAACAATGAGTCATTAAAAAATGAGAAACATCCCTAGTAGAGTACTTGTAAACAGTCAAAAAAGAAGAAATTATTTAATTTTTAATGGCATTCTAAATTTATTTTCTGTTGGATTTCCAGATAATTTTAAAGAACAATAGAGAAATTTCTCATTAACTATTTTTTCTGATTTGGAATGGACTGAAATTATCTGAAGAAATAATTTCCAAGATAAGATGTGATCTAATGAAATTGAAAAATACCTAAGAAGATTTTTTTCAGTTGAAATTGCTAATGGAAGGTAGACTGTCTTCCAGATTTTTATCCTTCTTGTTAAATTCACTTTATACTGTTCACTACCTCTTCAGCAGCTCTATTGAGTCACAATTAAAAAAAAGACAAAAAACAAAAAACCAAGACCTTACAAACCAAACAACTTTGCTCTCAAGAAAAAAATTGCCTTCCATAATTTAACATAATGCAGAGAAGAAAAGGTTGTGGGTTTTTTATTATTATTTTTTTTATTTAGCTTTAGGGAGTTAAAGATCCCATATGAAAATATTTGCTAATTCAGAATTTTAAGAAGACCCAGATTAAGGAGAGACAGGACATTCTGAACCTCCATCCAATCTTGTTTTTTTATCTCAGGTTAAAATTTGGAAGGCGGTAAGAAAGGAATGTTAGCGTCAGTAACTAAAGTTCTGTAGTCTTAACTTCTTTACCTCGGATTTGGTATCAAATGGTGCAAATACATTACCCTACCTAGAAACTAGTGTAACTGTGTGGCTTCTTGATACAAATATTTTGTTGGAGAAACTGTTATAATGTGCCTTTAGAAATTAGGAGGGGATATTGCACAGAAATCTGTATTACCATTTAATTTGAGGCAAGTGCTAAATTACTGACATTCTAGAAAATTTTCACGAGATAGTTGACTTTGTGGCTACTTTTAGTTTTCTGTGAAACTGAACCAGCTATTAGCATTAATGGAGACTCTGCCTCTTCACTGACTCCCACAGCAAGGCTGGAGCACGTCGAGACTCTCACCCTAGCTGTGATCCATGAAAAATAAGGTCGTATTTTAAGATTTGTATTGCAGATCCATTTTGCTCATGATTTCCAACCTTCTCTTCTAGCATTCCCCAAGTGTTACCCTAAAGCCATTTCTGGGTCTGGATTCCAATATATGCTTAGGCTCATACTTTTGCACAGCACATGGATGAAGTCAGAGAAATTAATGGCAGACTCACAACTGAGGAACCAATGTTTCTTTATAAGCCCAGTTTAAGGAACTAGACTTCCCATGACAATTAATGTAAAGCATGCCTGGGCTGTGTAGGTGCTCCAACATTTATCCTAGATCCAAAAGTTCTTTGGATGTGTATAGTGTTATTACCACAGATGTTAAGGCCTCAGTTTGTGGTTAAATGAATCAGTTCAAGGCTTTTAACTGTAAGGGCTTGATCTGCTAGAAGTAGTTTGAGCACTCTCAGGTCTGCAAGGGAAGAGGTAAAGGCAGTGGCCATGTTGTTCTGAAGACCTGGGGAAAAGCACTTTCCGGGGAAGTGGAAGATCTGATTCAGTTTCCTCCACATCCTGAGGAAGTGACAGCCCCCTCCCATTTCCCAGTCTTTTCCCTAGACAGGTATGGGGTCACACTCCATCCTTCCTATTGCAGAAAGACTACTGATAGTCCAGATGAAGCAAGTGTGAACCCAAAGAAAAGGCAAGCAAGTGGACTCCCATGTGACTTGTAATGTGTGACCTGTAGGGAAACTTGGCTTCCCTCTTAGGAGTGAACATGTCAACAGCTTGGGAAACCTGTGATTAGGTGTGAATATTAAAACAGCTTGGGATGTGGGCATCGGAGTCTATGTTACCTCTAAATGAGTAATGTGTTTTCTGGGCAATGCCACCACCTGTGTTTTGGTTGATACGAATGATTCAGTGTGGCATCTGCAGTGTGCACTCCTCTGAATACATCATTGTTATCAGTGGGATGAATATGTGTGTCCATTTTGGCCCATTTAGCAAATTAGCAAAAGCTTTGACTAATGGCCATGATACAAGAACACGAGATGACTAATCAGTTGAATTGTTTTTTTGGGAAGGATGTCAAAAGGCATTAAACATTTTTCAGATATAAGAAATGTAATAAGCCTCTGAATTGCCAGTAAAGGGCAGGGCTAAGGCAAGTGAAAAAGAAAACCCTTTGATGCTTATAGCAGAGCAGAGGGTGCTGAAAGGTTCTTACTTCTCCTAAAGTTAGTGAGATGAGGGAAACTTATGTTGAAGAAGAGAGAAATTAAGTATCAAAAGGACATAATTTTTGGAGACAATTTATTTGTTGGGATCCCTATTATTTTCTTCATCCCTGTCCTTCTTCCTTCCTGTTCCATCTTCCTCATGGAGTGGAGCAGGAGGTGGTGTGATATTATGATTAGTCCAGGCTATGAAGCAACTTCAGTCTTAAATGCCTGTATGTGTTTGTGCATGTGTGCCTGTGAGTATATCCATGCACTTGTACAGTATTCCATCTGATGCTGACAAAATACCTCCAAAGGAAGGAGTGATGGTATTTCCTCCTTTTGTTCTTGAAGAGGGTAAGACACTTTTTTTCTGCACACAGATGATCTCCTGTTCCTGATGCAATCACTTTCAAAATGTGCTGTCCCACCCAAATGAGAATTGCTTCCTACTTTTCTCCTCTGGGGACTGTGAGCTTTAACTTTTAGGGCTTGTCTCTACCAGCACAGTCTTTATTTCCCTCTGCCCCCATGCAGGCAAAGAGAGCAGACCATGTGGTCCTGCATCCATTGCATATAACCTGTGCCTCATCCACAGTCAACTGCTTATCTTGAAAACCCAGGGTACCTCTTAAAATTGGATGGAACCTCAAGATGTGTTGGAGGAAAAGTCTGTAACTTTAAAATTATGGGTAATAAATAATAAAAACTTGACTCTGAAATTCAGTGTTGTTTTGTAATGTCATTCTGGACTATCTTTGAGCTTATATCTCCAGGGACCACAGTGGTAGGTGCTGAGCCTGGGGCTCTTTCTGACTCAGAAAGGCAGAGGGCCAGCCTGAGCCAAGTTCCCAGCCCTCATTAATGAGTGCATGGGGAGACCTTTCTGTTTACAGGATCAAAGACCAGCTGACACTTGCTCTGGCACTGAGAAGATTTGAAATAAGGATCCTGCTTTTGTGAGTTCCTGACCACCTTTGAATCTCTTTGACCTTGATGAAGAGGAAAAAGAAACTGTAAATATAACTCTCTGAAGATTCTCTGTGAAGTCCTTACATTCATGTGGGACAGCAGCAAGAAATGCAGGAACCTGAGCATCCCCAACATACCACAACCTCACAACCCTTACAATAAGACACTTTTTTTCTGAAACCAGCAATTTTTTTTTTTAATGCAAAGCTGTGTTTTTTAAAATGACCATTGGAAGAAATGATCTTGTAATATGGGTGAAGTTGTATTGAATACCTTGGATGATGAATGATCATATATTGTATCCTCTTGCATAGTTCCTGAAGAGGCATAGTTTGTCTACAGGAAAGGTATTAGCTTGGATATTTGTTACCATTTCCTTTTCATATTATAAAAGCAAAAAATATGCAGACTGGATGTCCATGGTTCACCTAAAAAAGATGTGCTTTGTTTTCTGTTATTCATTCATTAAATGCTGGATATCAGCTAAAAAAACCCAAAACAAAAAACTAAACAAAACCCTTATCTGGATTTTTACCAGTAGGGTAGTATATCATACTTCAGTAACTTGTTATTTTTGTCTTTGGTTTATTTATTTTTCTATTTTTTTGCCATTATTATTAACATTCTAATTATTAATAACCTAATAAATTATTTTTTATTTTAAATGCCCTGAAAACAACAGGCAGAACAGAGAAGCAAATCATGCCTGAGCCTTCAGTTCCCTCTTCTTTTGGCGTCTGCCTTCTGCAGATGAATGATTTGCGTATCCTTTAAACTTCAACTTTAAGATTTTTCATAATTATTCTGGAGAACTGTTGGTATGAGCACTTGTCACCATACCAAGAAATGCCAAAAAGTCTAAATCACTCTTTGTATTATTTTACAGGCCCCAAATCAGAGATAACTAAATTCTGGAGAACTTCTATATTATTAAATAGTAACATCATCCAGATAGAGTGATTTAATATGTGACTTTGCTTTGGCAAAGTAAAGAGAAAGTGTATTGTAAGGACTAAGATTGAATGAATATGCATTTCATAAAAATTCTGTTCGACTTAATTTTTTAAAGAAAATTTTGTTTTTTAAAAATGAAGTGGGATTTTTGAAATTGTCAACTCTTGTTTTTACCAGCAGCAGGTCAGCAGCTTTTTTACTCACCCGTCCTGTGATTCTTTGCCCTTTTTCCCCTGCCATGCTTACTTCTCTCCTTCCCCCTCTGCTGGAGTGTCTCCATTGCTCTGCTCTGCTCCTGAAGCCCCTACATGGGAAGTAATATTGCTGCATGGGAAAAATGCCCTAAGGGCAGCTTACCTGGTAGAGTGGGGGGTAATAACACCCTAATTCCAAAGAAAGGAAATGCAGGCACAGAGGTGGCATTGGAACCCCTACAAGAAGTCTAAAGCACTGTGTGGAATCAGACTGACATCTATATATGCCAGCTGGATTTTGTGTCCCTTCATCTCTCCTCCCACCTTCTGAGAAAGTGATCTAAGAAAAAGCAACTCTTATATAGGCAAAGTCTCTGGCAAATTTTGGTTACATCAGGGTATTCAGAAAACTCTGTGGCTAAGACCCTGTAAGTAAGTTTGCAGATTAAAAAGAACATTCTTTCAGGTTCAGCTCCTAAACAGATCAAATTGTCTTAATATCTGCCTTATAAATATTTATACTGACAAAAATCTGTAAAGTAAAGTTTGAATTGCAAATTCACCTGTATTAAATGTTGACCTCCTGGAAAGCCACTTAAATACACTTTCATAAGTGAACCTTGTTTATAGCACTGGAGTGTATAACTTGGAGGATATTCAAATAAAATTGTTTTGGAAGAGCTTTTTGCTTCCCTAGTTTTCTGAAGAGAACTTGCAGCAAAACTATGCAGTCAGATATAAACGCATATTTCAGTGGGAACAGTTTATAATAGCTTTGTTCTAATGCAAATTTGTACCAGCTTTGCACTGGTGTAACTGATGGGCAACAACAGAAGAGAGCACACAGTCTCTGGGGAGTTGAAATAGGGAGAAAAAAGTGATCGTGGTGTATGTAATAACATATATGTTTAACAAGGCATTCACATAAAACTCGGTGGTGTTTGTGCAATATATATGATTTATGCAGAGAGATGCTATGCCCATGCAGCTGAAGCACTGTGCATTTATCTGGTGTGGAGCACCCTTCTGGCAGGCTGAGGTTAGCGGGCAGAGCGGGCTCGGGAGGCTTTTTTTTAGCTCCTACAAGCCCACACGGCTCCCCTGCTCCGGCTGCGCCCCAGAAATCCCCATGATCCGCGCCCAGAGCTCCCACTGACTCCTGGTTGCCCTTCTCCGGGGCAGCTACCCCTGCCAGGCCCGGACTTGTAAAGAATTAAACAATTTTTCTGCCCTTGAGCCGAGTCCATTCCAGCCAGTCTGAGGGAGCTTGCTACGGCTGCTTTTCAAACATCTCTAATATTTTAACCTGTGCATAATAGTTCATGTTATTCCAAAATTACTCTTATTTCCCATCTTTTTCTCTCTTTTGGTGCCTGTAGATTATTTTCCCGTTCTCACAGCACTCCCATTCTACTCTATGCTGAATAAATGTTCTGTTTACCTTCTAGTCCAGATTGTTAACAGCATGACCCTGGTCCATGAAGTTCAGTGGCTTTTATTAGGTTTAAGTCAGTACTTTAATAGGGCTGCTCATTCCTATTAAAGCCTGACAGGTTGACTTAATTTTCTTCCTCATATCTAAAGAAGAAAAATCAGAAACACCCGTAACCTCTGGCACAATTGCATTTCAAGTCAGTACAGGTTGCTTTGCTTCTGGGATTTCCACTAGCTTTCTCTGTCATAACTCCTGGCTCAAGCAAAAGTTCATTTTTATTTTTTTTTTCTGATTAGGGTAAACAAACTGCTTTTTCCCTCTCCAAGTCTTTTATACAGATCATAATTCCTTACAAACCTGCTAAATGTGAATGTCAGAGGACCTGGATTGTTCCCACTTACTGGAATGAAGCTGCTAATCTCTTCCTGCATCTGATTTATATGTAAATGAAAGGAGGTTGCTTGTAGGGAGGCCAAATAGGAATCCCTTCTGTTTTAGGAAGCCACAGCTATGAGTCATTCTAAATGAAAAGCTTAGTAAAAACATCAACAACCCTGAAATATTTTTTGGGAAAAAAATCCATGCAAGAGAAAATTAACCTGCTGATTCTAAGCTCATAATATGGAGGGTTTTCCTTTTTTTTTTTTTTTTTTTTCCTGGATTTTCATTCCCTTTGCTTGAGGTAATAACAGTGCTTTACTACAGAAAGTGATTTTAAATTGTACCCAGAGCCAGCTCTTTGAAGTTTAATGGCAGAACAGAGATGAGTGAAGCTTTCATGTGCTGCTCACACAGAGGATCACTGCCATGAGCAAACACTGCAGAATGAAGGTGATAAGAAGAACAGGAGCATTACAGAGCTGAAGTTTATAGCTTTATTAAGATGCCAACTCTTACACAAAAAAGCCCAACTGCAGTCCTCACTGCCTTTTAACTATTTACACTTCTGAGCTCTCTCCATAGGGAATTCTATTTACAGTCTCAAACTACTTTTCTCCAGGGTTTCTCAGCCATATTTACCTATTTTTTTTTTTCTCTTTTTCCCCACTTACTGGAATGAAGTACTTTCTACTTTTTATGTGGCTACTGAGGGAGCCTGGCCATTGTGGTGTTCCCCGGCAAAGTTTTACCATTCTACCTCCCTCTGTTTTGTAGCTGACTGTTCCATGTGTCTCCTCCCACAGATTTCTGTTTACTGGGTTTATTTTACTTGAGTTTCTGTTTGTATGTCTCATTGGTCTGGAACCATTACACATTTTTTGTTATTTTAGGAGAGTGTGGCCTGACCTTGAGCAATGCACAGACTGCAGAGAAGACTGGAAATTCAGTTTAAAACCAAAACTAAAAAATAGCAGGGGAATTCTCATCTAAAGGGAACTCAGCAGCAGGCCCCATGAAGCTGTGTGGCTCGTGGCAGCAATCTGCACCAGGAGCTCCTTCCCCACGTAAGTGACAGAACATGAAGTAAAGCCAGCAAACCTCTGCCTGGGATTTTACTGCTCATAGTATGTATTATGTACCTGTTGCCTAAATTTGTAATAATTTCCTTCTGCCCTTTTTTTTTTTTTTGTATAGTTGCTTCTTATTCATCTTTGACATTATATAAAATAGTCAACTTTTATTTAATACAATATGTAACCAGGAAAAATATTATCATCTTTATAATGAATTAGTGGTTCCTATAAATGTATAAATGTGTAAAGTTTTCCAGTTCCCTGCAGGGTACTTTGCATGTTATGCAGAAGGAGTGTAACACCTTTCCAGTCATTCAGTCAATGTCACCTATGTTCCATAAATTTGTGTATGTAATCATCACTTGGAAGCAGTATCAAAACCAAAGAAAATGCCCAAATAAATAATCCTTATTTTTTTCCCCAGGTTAATTATAGGTCATTCATCTGATCATTTATTTGGTTTATAATATCTTAACTAACAGATAATCTGAAGCAGTATCCCTCTGGCTGATGAAAATAAGGGGTCAAATAAAAACCTGCAAATTTAACAGAAGTTTCCTTTGTGTTACTGTCGCTGTAATTTAAATTTGTTCTTGGTACATTTACTGTTTAAACATTGTTCCTAATTTGATTATCAGCAGCACAAAAAGTGAAGATATTTGCCTGCCTTTGTGTGCCATATACATTTGTTTTGGCAACATTTCACAGAAGGCATATCTTAAAAAACATTAGTAACTGCTGTCAAGTATCTTAATGAACAAAGACTATATAAATCTGGCAGGTTTTACCAACTTTCCATCTGAATCACAGCTGTAAGAGGAGGCAAACTCAGGACTTCGGCCAAAATTTACTTTAATCTGAAGTGGCCAGCAAGCAAACCCTGAAGGTGAGGCATCCAGCCTCATGGTGACAATTAACATGCCCTTGCAAAACCCAAGGTGCGCTTTGAAATTCTTGTACCCTTGTTGGAAACCTTCCTCTTTGCTCTTCTCCTTCTTGAACAGCAATATTGTTAGTCTGATCTCCGTTTATTTTTCAGAAGTCCAGTTTAGATGCAATCCGGTAAAATATTTGGGACTTCTACTCCTTTCAATTGTTCAAAGAAGCCATGGAATGAAGTTTAGGTCCTTCAAGTAGCTGTTGGCTTATGGTGATGTCAGTAGAGTTGCTTCAGGAAACAAGTAAGTTTCTGGCAGTTGACAATTTTGATGTAATACTGTCTTCTTGGTTAGTGTGCTGCTCATGCCTGCTAATAATTAAAACTTTTTTTTTTTCTCTGCGAGATTAAAGATTGCTTTAGGGTCTCAAGTAACAACAGTTTGCTAGGTGTTCTGTTTGTTAAATGTTCTTACCTGAATATGGGCTATGTTCAGACTGTTCTTAAATCCTTTATTTGGTCATCATTTCTGCTTTGGTTTAGTACTCTTAATAAGAAATTCGAAATGACATTTTGTCAGTTGTTCTGTGGCTGAGCAGTAGCTCTGCCCCAAACAGAAGGAAGGTGTAGCTGGTCACCTGTGGGTCTTCTGCAGATTTGCAGAGCGAGCACTCAGTGTCATTGGCCAGATCAGAAATGTTGTGTGAGAATGAAGAAATCTTCCCTGTCTGCATGTTGTCCTATCTGTATTCCTGCAGTGGCAATTGTTCTAACAGGACAGAAAATTTAATTATATCTACTGTCTTGTCAAATGTATCAAATAAATGCAGTTATATATAAGACAGGATGTCCACTGAATGCAACTTTTTCTCATGCTGTATGATAGGTTATCTGGATCCAAATCCAACTGAAGTGGCTGATCATTTGTCCTACTTGAAGGCCTGTAACTTTAGAGGTGGAAAGACAATATGCGCTAATTACTTTAGAAAACAGAGGAGGGATGCAAAGATGATCCGAGGGTTGGAGCACCTCCCCTATCTGTGAAAACAGACCAAAAGACCTGGGGTTGTTCAGCCTGGAAAAGAGAAGGCTTCAGGAAGACCTCACATGGCCTTCCAGTATCTGAAGGGGGCTTATAAGAAGGAGGGAAAGAGACTTTTTATATGGGCAGGTGGCAACAGGACAAGGGACAGTGGTTATAAACTGTAAAAGGGCAGGTTTAGGTTAGATGTAAGGAAGAAATTCTTTACTCAGAGGATGGAGAGACAGCATCAGGTTGACCAGAGGAGTTGTGGATGTCCCATCTCTGGAAATGTTCAAGGCCAGTTTGGATGGGACCCTGAGCTATCTGATCTAGTAAATGGCATCTCTTGGCATGGCAGGTAGTTTGGAACCCAATTATCTTTAATGCGCTTCCCAACTCAAACCACACTATAATTCCATGATTCTTACTTCTACTTATGCTTTTTAATTTCAGGAAATTCATCTTTCAGCTAGTGTCCCCAAGAAAAAGGTGAAAAACGATTTAAAAATCAATTTATATTGTTGCCAAAACCTGTCAATATTTCCACTAATTTTCAGTTTCCACTGACATTTCAAGTCTCGTAAAGGTGATATTCTTTCTTCCCTTATGTTGTTTAAGTCAAGAGGTTTTGCTGATTCCCAGCCTTCCAACATAGCTCCAAACATTTCTGCTTTTTCCTCTCTATCTGCAGTAAATGTGGTAGTTTAAGCATCTCTTCATGAGATGCTGGTAAAAATTCTGTTGAGCCTGGTAAGAGTGCTAGAAAATTAGTGTGTAGGTAAAATCTGTGTTAGGACGAAGAGAGCTAGGAGCCTCCTCCTGGAGAGAAGTCTTCCTACACTTGCCCTGCCAGCCCAAACACATGAATGAGGCCTTTCCAAGTTCTCTGGCTGGATTCCTCCTGGTGCCCCAGGCTGGGTCACACAGTTTGCAAAAACTCCTCTCCGTTGCTCTCACATTTTAAATCGCATACACTTCAGCCTGACCACAAATGCAACAGAACTGTTCTAACAGGAGTAAAGCAATGGTCCAGAAAATGCCACACGGAAGCAGCTGTAACAACATCAGTGGTGGTATCCCAGGAGGGAAGGACAAGTTTTTCAGCAGGAGGTGAGTCATATGCTTTTTGCTTCAAAGTACTTGTTTGAGAATATTGCCCAGAGATTCTGTTGCTGAATTCACTTCCTTCCCACTTCACAGTAAAATGTAATAGTAAAATATTCCCTAAACGTTTTGGGATTTTAATTAATGGGTTGGCCTTGTTAAAGTAGAATAAGTAAGCTGTTACCACTGTTTGTTCCAGTAAGATATTACTTTCCAGATGGGAGGCTCTCTGTTTAATCCATGTCTTTAAAATCTCTCTTCTGGTAGAGGGGTGCTACGTGTTAAGTGCAAGCTTTTAACTTCCTTTCCTTACCATCAGTGACTAGCAAAACCATTTAAAAAGGAGACTTCAGAAAATTCTGATGCAAAAATGGCAATAGCAGCTCACTCTTCCAGTGCCTCTGCAGAGCCCACGCAGAACACAAAGCTGCTGCACATCTCCAGCTGCTGCCCTTTGTGTACCACAGCAGATTTTTGCGTTTTCTCTTGACCAAAATCTTGGAAAGGTCCTTTCAGGTATTTTTGCCATCAATGAACATAAATTTTAAAGGAATCACCAGAAATAGTATCAGACAAATTATTTGGATCAGAGAAGGGAGAAATTTCTCAGGTGAAGATGGCTGTTAGCTGCCAGATTTCACAACAAGCTTCCAGAAGGAGTAAATCTTTATCAGAAAAAGGTATATAATCATGCATACTAACTGCCTGAAAAAATAGATAATATGATTTCATTATACAACAGTGTAAATCAGAAGGTTTTTCTGGCAGAGTCAGTGTTCCAGATTCAATAGCAGAATGCTAGTGGTTAACATTACTGTGAAGCAGACTTAAGTAAAACACATAAGCTCTATGGAGAGCCTTAATGTACTGAGTGCTGGTCACACATTACATCGTAGTATTTTGACTTATTGCCATTTTTAGCATTGATTGCTGTAAAACTACGATTTTCTCACAAAACAAATTAAAAGAACCTATGATATATGGCTGTTTGCTCTCTACCAGCTCATCCAAAATGTCTGCCAAATGAGGAGAAGGAGGAGGAGATGTTGCATTTCATTTTAAGTTGAACAAATGAATTTTTAAAAGTCAGGATAATAGATGAGAATTTTCTAAATGTGGATCAAGTTGTATCAGTGTTATTCAGCCCAGTAATGAGTAAGGACAGAATTAACTGCATTTCATAACTTATGTGTGTATCTGTGTCTATGTGTATCCATGAACACAGATCCTCTGTTGCAATTTTGAGAAATACATGGAATTCCTTCCTGCTTTAAAATTACTGATGCCTGTGACACATTTCTTTTCAAAGTACAGTATTACTCAAGGGTAATGTTTTGCTTTTGCTAAATGTGTGTGCACTTGCTTGCAACATGATCCCTGCCATTAGTGGTGGCTGCAGGCTCCATCTGTAGGAGCAGTGTGCCTGGACACCACTCTTCACATTAACTACTTGTAAATACTCCAATGGCAGCAGAGGGGGATTTGATGATTTATTTTCCCTTAAAGAGCTCAGATTTACTCACTTTGTTTTAGTTATATATAAAAATAGAGTTATCAAAGATTCCAAGCAGTATTATTAGAAATAGCAACATCTGTCTGTCTCAAAGCACAGGGGATTACATTCCTTGCTCAGAGAATCATAGAATCATACACACATGGAATCAATCATAGACTCATAGAATCATAGAATCAGAGAATGGCTTGGGTTGAAAGTGACCATACCGATAATCTAGCTCCCCTCTGCCATGGGCAGGAACACCTTCCACTAGACGAGGTTGCTCAGAACCCCATCTATCCTGGCCTTGAACATTGCAGGGTTGGGTCATCCGTGACTTCTCTGGGCAAACCATTCCAGTGTCTCACCACTCTCTAAATAAGAATTTTCTATCAATATCTAATCTAAACCTCCCCTCTTTCAGCTTTAAGCCACTGTCCCCTGTCCTATGCCCACATGCCCTTGCAGGAAGTCCCTCCCCATCTCTCTTGCAGGATCTATTTAGTGACTGCCAGTCTACTTTGAGGTCTTACTGAAGCCTTCTCTACTCAAGGATGAACAGCTCCAACTCTCTCAGCCTGTGTTCACAGGAGAGGAGTTTCTATTCTAGAGACATTTGGTCATCTTTTTGTCCCTCCTCTGAGCTTGTTCCAACAGGCCCATGTCCTTCTTGTGTTGATGGCCCCAGAGCTGCACTATTTGCTTTTGCTAAATGTGTGTGCACTTGCTTGCAACATGATCCCTGCCATTAGTGGTGGCTGCAGGCTCCATCTGTAGGAGCAGTGTTGATGAAGTATCTGTAGCACCAGACCAGGTCTAACATACATTTTTGCATTTAAAGCTCAAAGAAAGTTTCCTGCATTATTTTGGTTTCTTTACACTCTTAATAATTCTGAAATGCATCTCCTGAGACTGTCCCAAGCTGGCTGGTTGGCTGACAGTGGTCCTGGCACAGAAAAGATGCAGTTGAGATAAGCAGAGTGGAAGGATTTGGAGGAGGCCTTACCAAGATGACTGAGCTCTGGCAGCAAGCTGCCTCTCCAAGCTGCCTGCCCAGGCATTTTTCCAGGATGCAACAGGAGCAACTAGGGACTGAAGACACATTCAGGTTTTGCTTTAACTCCCTTTATCAGTATGGGCAACAATATGGCACTCGTTTAGTGACAGCAGTAGGTAAAGGCAGATACTGCTCCAAGTGAAGCTCTCATTTCTTTGGGGTGCACTACAAATCATGGGTAACCCCTAGGACTTTCTATGTGAGTGAATAAAAAGCCTTCCTTTGCTATCCAAGCTTCATGACAGTCTGGGGCTTCAAGACCATGCAAAATGACAGGTGCAAAAAATGACTTGCAAATGCAAGTAAATGGAAGGTTTCATTGTGCTTCATTTTCTTGACAAAACCACAGGAAGCCTATCCAGTTTTATTAATAAATATTTTTATTCAATAAAAAATTAGAAGGCTTTATCTTAGTTTTTATAACAAAAATCACTCAATCATTTGAGCCAGTTCTCCTGATATGCTCTACAAGGATCGGCATGTGTCACCATATGGAGCAAAAAGATGGAGCAGATAAAAGATTTTTCAGTTTCATTTTCAGTACTGAGGAAGCATGAAAAAATTAGAGCCAGACTACAGATGGTGCAGAGCCTTATATGTTGGCTTTGTGTGCATTTACATATAGCACACTGCATGTATCAAGCGCAACTAAGCAGCCAAGGGAATGCTTTTATATATCTTTAGTTGTCTAGCTTTAAACCTGCATTTCTGAAAAAGTATGTCACAAAGAGAGGCAGAGCATACAGCAGATGCTCTTGAATGCTGCATTATAGTTTTCATCTAGTCAACCAAACTGTGGATTATAGACAAATGTGTTTACTAAATTAAGGAACTTCTTCTAATCTGACAAATATAATTTGCCATTTTGCCCTCCCTTTACTTCAGTACTTCTTTCTTCTTAAACAGGAAACAGGAACTCTTGTGGGCTACACCCCAGTGTTGTTAGCATAGCCTGGTGACTGTACAGTTCCAGCTGAGTTGGGGGCGCAGATGTGGCCATGCTGCCATGCACAGCTGACATGGCCAGACACATGCCACCCCTCTATTGCCCCACACTGTTCGGCACCAGTTTCCACAATCCTCTTTACAGGTCTTAATGGTCTTTTCCAACCCAAATAATTCCTTGATTCTGTGACTATGAATTGCTGTTGGAATTCTGTCACTTCTACTTAAGAGAAGAGGAAAGAGAATAAAGCAAGACTATGTCAGGGAACATTTTACCAGCTTATAAAGGATGAGCTATCTGACAACAAGTTTATAGGCTGCCTAAACTGTCCTAGATTACAGTTCCTCAGTTTCAATCAATTTGAAGTGTTTACACAGAGCAGGTCACCAAATTAGAGCAGATTGAGTCATTAGGCTTGGATCTCAGTCTGGAACATTTTGAGAGGAAGATACTGGTGGACTTTTCTAGCTCTCAGACAGCCTTCAACAGCAAGATAAGGATTCTGTTCTACATTTTTTACATTTAGTTCATAGCTGGTTTTAGAGAGAGCCAATTTTAAAGAACCACTTGGTTTACATACATGCCACTTCATCAGTCATATCCCTTGCTCTCACAGCTTGCCTTCTAGAGGATCTTGTCTCTGCATATGTATCTCCCATGGGTCTCTCATATACCCAAATAGACCGCTCGCAAAGGGAGGAGGAGGCACATCCAAGAACAAGCGATGTTAAAGGTCAGTGCTTTTCCAGGCCTTGATTCAGAAAATTGCAATTTTGAATTTTTTCGGATTCTGAAGCCTCCCATTTGGACTTTCAAAGGAAATTTCAAGGAGATAAGATTTGGCACTAATAGCAACAACAGGCTGGTGGGCTGACAAATAGGCTTCCCACTCACTTTCTCATCAGCCTTCTCAGATCTCATGGGACCTGGTGGCAAAGGGGTCAATAAAACAGATGTTATGGGGCTGAGCAGGGCTGCTAACAATTCTCTGCTTAGTGACAGAGATGAGAATTTATGATTCCTTATTTTCAAGAGATATCATTTATATCTTGGGAAAATCTGGAAGAGTGGACCAGAAATGATCTTTTGTGAAAATTAATTTTTTTATATTGTGATGCCCTCAGATGGCTGGCAACTGAGAATTTCCCCTGTGACTGTCACCTCAGGGCCAATGGCAAGTCATCCTAGGATTTTGGTCAAGGGAATGAGGAGGACTTTGGAAAAACGTCTTTTTCTGGATCATCTTCACTTCGTTTTCAGATCACACTGCTACAGCAGCTCACAGATATTCTTCCTGCTGTGCTCTGAGAGCAACAGTAACTGTAAGGAATAAACATGGTTAGTCCATAGTCCAGTTTCTCTAACAACCACAAGACAACAAGATTTTTCTGACTCTAACAATGTGTTACACTTACCTTGACTAAAAAAGGTACAATGATCTTACAGATCTTACACTGTGAATGAATATCATCAGGGGCTTGGAGAGGGTAACTATTTTCACCCACATATTTGCTGTTGCATTCACATGAAACAGTTGTCTATAAAATTATAAGCCCTTAGATTGAAAATTAGGAATATGGTACCGTGAAGTTTGCCAAGCACCCTTCCAGCTGCTTTCTTCTTTGTTTTGGTTGAATGTTATTTTTGTGGACAGACACATTGGAGAATGTTCTCTGAATTCTGTACTTCTCTTGAGGCCTTTGCTCTGTGAGCAGGTATGATGGTTTGGGAACTGAACCCAGCTAAAAAAACACATTTGTTTTTCTTCTCATGTCATCACTGATGGAGAGAAACTCATTTAGACTGCTAGACCTGGAATCTCAAAACCTGAAGTTTTGGTTGGCCTTTGTGCTTCTGTTCAGACCTGTGGGACTGTTGTGTTTATGAGTCTACAAACACTCCAACATCAGCCTCTTACTGTACAGTGTATGCTCCCAGAATCTTCCCAGTTACTGGGTACTGAGGGTGTACTGTCACAGACACTTCTAACAAACATGATGAAGGACATGAATGCAGCAGCTTTGCCTCTGAGGCCCTGGCAGAAGTGGGGCAAAGAGATGCTGGGCTTGCCTTGTTCCATGCTAGGGGGGAGCCAGGCAGTTCCAGGTGGGTGGGGAAGGAGCCATTCCCAGGGGACACAGGAGAGACAGAGACACTTGAGCCCCTCCTGCAGATTATTGGAGATGAATATCCGGGCAAGTGACGTGATCGAGGCCTGAAGACTTGCTTCTTCTGGCAGGAGGATATTGGCATCAACTGAGAGTGCAGAACAGGACATTGCAGCCCAGGAGTGGGCAGGTGCCCGGTCCTTAAGCGAGGAGGAAACTTCTCCCCCTGCTGCTGCACCTGCTGCAGATTGACGGGAGGCCTGTGGTTCTTCAGGGAGGGACTTAAAGGAAAGTGTGCAGAGTCTTGTTACAAAAGTGCACTGAAAGAGGTAGGAATTTAGCCTGGTATAAAGCGGAGCAGCTGAATTGTTTATGGCTAAAATGCGACTGATATGCAGCTGCAAGTTTTCCATGCAAAGCAAAATAATGTCCACCTTAGAAATCCTGGAGCTGCAGGGTGTGACAGGCTTTATAGCCTGTGAGATATGGAAATTTATTACAAATAGGATTTGCAATTCTTTTGGGGTGGAGAGACAGTCTTGTTTCAACATTTTGACTTGCAAATATTCTAAAATGTCTCATACCACACAAGAACTAAATCTCATTTTTCCAGGCATATAATGATTTGTACTAATTAAAGAACACTGCTCATATCTGGGCCCAATAAAAGTAAGTGAACAAAGCAAATAGATATGCAAATAAAAAAGAGAGCTGATATGGCATGCTGTAAAGTTTAATCCAAATAAGGCTATGAGTGGGTTCTTCATAGCGCTTCATTGACAATAAAAAATGTATTTAAGGCAGTAAATGTAAAATGGCTGGCAAACATCATGTGCCAAGTCTTATTTTAGATTAGTAAGAGAAAAATGAGGATTATTAAACTGATGCAGTGATTCCCAGGATAGCCAGCTGGATTTTTAGAACTTCTTTCTGGAGCTACTAAATTCGTACAATACTTTAGGGAACCTGTGGCTTTTAAAATGAAAGAATACACAGAAATTGTTGGATGGATGAAAACAAAGCAGAAATAAACCTAAGAAAGGCAAATAGTCCATCCCAACCTCAGTTCACTTAAAATGACTGAGAAGCAGGCAGGAAGCCAATTCATTATATAGCTCATCATCCTTGCACAGACAGGAGAGTGTGACAGTCTGTTTAACAGCCTCTGAAATGTTTTAATAAAATTTCTGCTTTTAAATGCTATTTACCATCTGCTTGCAATGGCATGCATTTTAGAAAAGTTAATTATAGATTTTTAAAGCCATGTAAATATTATAATACATATTTTTAGTTTTAAGGTTTAAAAAATCCCAGCCAGATGAAAATAAACCCTGCAGAGAAAACAGAACAATTTTTATTCCTAAGGACTTTAGTATTTTCTTTTTTGTTTTTTTTTTCAGTAGCAGAAATATTTAAACAATTCAATTTACAATTGTACCCTCAGTCAGTATCCTACCAGTTAAATGGAAAAGATTTTTTTCAAAAAATAAATTTCAATTTTTGCTGAGATAAGCAGTGTAACTCAGTCTGCAAAATGACAGAAGGGATGGACCCCAGGATCACAGAATCACAGAATATTTTGAGTTGAGAGAGACCCATAAGGATCATTGAGTCCAACTCTTGGCCTTGCACAGGACAGTCCCAAGAATCACACCATGAGCCTGATGATAATATGATGATAATGTCAAATGTGTCAAGCAGTGGAGAAGTCTCTGTAAGATTTGTAATTGGGTTTGGCTGTGTACAACCCCACTGAAGTCTAATTGAAGTTGCTGCGTGTAGAAGTAAGGAAGTTCCTGATTTTTTCCATGCGATAATTGTCATGTATCCTGCAGCTAAGGGAAGCTCAATAGATGAAATCCCCAGTGTGCTGAATCTGCAGGTTTAGAGCAGTCAAGCTGCGTGGTCACTCAGGGTTGGTTTTGCATAAGACGGTGTAGAGAGCTGGTGGCCAAGGAGCTCCCTTGGTCCGCTTGGTAGCTGGTGCTGCCTGGGACACTTGCCTGTTCCATGCCTGGATTCTGGTCTGAGCTCTGACCTTCCTCTTGAAGAGTTTCTTGCTCTTGCCTGCTGGTTTTTGTACAGGTTCATCCCTCTAAACTTTATGGTTGTGCTCCACAATTGTGATTTAATGAGTAAACAGGAGTGCTTGACTGTCCTGGAGCAACACTATAACCATGAAATTCTCCATCTCTTAACCTGGCAGAACTGGATTTTACCCACTTCCTTTTGGCATGAATATGCCTTGCAATTCAAAGGGGGTTTAGATAGCAATATATGATTATAAAGTCTGGGTATATTTGGTTTTCTTTCTGATCTGAATGCACAGATATGTGAACAATAGTGAATTGGGGCATGTCCCTAAGATGTTTTAAAAAGTGCTTGTAGAAAGGACTATGTGTTTTCAGATATAATTACAAACACATGACATGAACATTATTTTATTTTATTTTTGTTATTTATTTCCTTTTTTTTTCAGCTTTACAAAGCAATAAACTCCTAACTGTAGAAATGTGGGCAGGAAATATAAAAATAAGATTCAATCTGAAGAAGAGTGGGCTGATAAATCAGATGAAAAAATAATTCAAAACATATATATTCAAGAAGAAAAAGAAAAGATAATTGAAAAGCAGTAATATAGAAGAGACCTAAGGGTAGCATTAGACAGGAAATTACAATGCCATTTCAAATGCAATGCAGTCATTACTCTATATGAAATAATAATAATAATAATAATAATATTTTATCTATCTGACTGTAGATCTCAAAATGGTTTATGGGCTTCATACATTGCAGTCATTTTTTTCCCATCACTGTGAAACATTCATCTTCAAGCTGCTTTTTTTTATTTCATATTTTTGCTCCCCTTAAAATGCATGTGATCATTTGTAATTATATTTTACTGCTTGGGTTTCTGCTGCAGGATGGTGGGGCTCATGGCAGGACTGCCAGTGCTGCTGGAGGGGTGAGAGCAGTGACTGAATTTTGTTGAAGCCGTGTTTGTGTGTCCAGAGCAGCTGCTGGTGGGAATCACCCTTCCAGGGACCTCCCAGTTTCCTTTTAAACCTGCCTTAGTTTTGCAGAAGGCATTCAGCTGGAGCTTTCCCTAGAAGCTCAGCGTCCTGTTCCTGCACACACAGCTGTTCAGGGAGCCCTGAGGGAGAGGGGCTTTTCATTGGTAGAGATTTTCAAGCAAATACTGGGCTGGTTTGGAGAGAAAATGGCTTGTGCCAGAACATCATGGGTTTACACTTGACAACCAGACAAGCTTTGAGCAATTTTATAGCACCTGGATGATCCATGAATAGAGCTCATTAATTGAAAGCTTATCAAAGGATTCATTATTATGTATTTAAAAAAAAAAAAAAAAGCACTCCAAATAGTCATTTTTGGGGATGATGAAATCTTGCTGGGTGTGCTTATTCTTAATTCAATAATCACAGAGCCCTGTTTGCCTGTGTGGATATCTAAATCAACCATTCAGAAAACAACACCAAGGTTAAGGGAATAGTTACTACAGCTATTCTCTGCTACTTCTGCTATTTCAGGAAAGGTATAAGAAGACTTTTAAATGCCTTCATTTTCTACAGTCATTAATTTTATCCATAATATTAAAATAATATCCTGTTATCCTTCTTATCAGCAGTCTATGACTTTATCAACTAGCCTGATTTAGCTTGAATGAATGAGAATGTATTGTAGACCACACACAGAAATAAAACCTACTCACTTTCGCAAGTGATTTTTCCAGGATTCTTTATAAGCAGAGATACTTGCTAAGAACAAGACAGAAAATATGACTCTTGAGGAAACACCCAATGTTTAAAGACAACAGCTGCATGCACACTGCTGCAATGTACAGTAGAAGCTGTCAAAAGGTTTATTCTGAGCGAAATTATTGCTCTGTGTAGCCAGAAAAAATTTAAGGAGAAAGATTTTCAAATACATTTATGAGTAACTCATCATTCCTCTACTGGTATGCACCTCTCTGTGTACCTACGTACTACTTTCCGTTTATGCAATGGGGATTTTCCAGAGGGAGGTATTCACCACTGAAGTATTTGGATCCTGCAACTGCAGGCACAGCTTTGGGTTAGAAGGTGGAGAGAGCCCAGATGCTTCCAGCTTTTGTCAACTCCTGCTCTCTGAATTGTTTTAGATGGCTGCTGCAGCTCCTACAGTTAACACATTGACCTTCTTGCAGTTTAGCAAAGGAAAAGGACATAATCTTGACACACTTCTGCTAGGCTTGCTTTGGAAGATCCAAAGAGTAGGAAAAGTTCTGTCTTTCATGTTGAAATAATAAAGCCTATAAGGCCTGTTGTGGCCTTATGTAGAGAATGGGTTTTCTGGAGTGCCTGAAATTCACAAAATAACTGGGGACTGGACTCTGAAATGGGTGGCCTTTTCTTCTGGATGTCTTCCAGTGATCTGTCTAGTTCCTTTCCAAACCCCTGTAAACTTGTAGTTGCAGTAGCATTTTCATAGCTCAGGAAGGCATTTCCCTGTTTGCCCTTTCCATCACTGGTGACTGTAGGATTATCAAATTATCAAATCTTCACCAATATTCTCTGTTCTCAAGCTGAATTGTGCTTGTCTGTTTAACTGTCTTTATTCCTGATACAGGAGATATTCCTGTATTCCTATGGCTTGGATCATACAGATAGCATTTCTCTGCTTGTTTTCCAGTTCTCCTACACCTTTTTAAGACTAAAAAAAAAGAAGTGTCCACACCATTCAAGAAGTGTGCACTGTAAAGTTTTATACCTGGGACACACAGAGCAGTATGATCACTTGAGTACCTGTGCTTTGTGCAGCGGGGACACCCTGTGCTGCTCATGGAGTGATCTGGCAGGTCTGGAAAAGTGTTTAATCCACCTTCATCTCACAGTGCCCTTATATGTCAGGGTTACTGCTACAGATCCTGCTCCATGTTAAGCTCCACATTACAATTTTTTAAAAAAAGAAGCATCCCTCATATAAAGAAAGAGCATCATGAGGGAAAGCACTGTGTCTTTGAGAAAATTATTTGAAACCTGAGTTTGTGTGGTCAGAAAATCTCTAAATTTTCTAAACCACCCACAAAACCACTCACTTCTAACTTCCCTGTGGAAAATAAGTACGAGAACAAAATTAATTAAGAAAGTGAGCTTGACAGTGTCATGTTTTATGTCTTTATGTTTTCAGCTGTGCATTTTTCTGTTGACCACAAACTATCCAGCAATAAATCACACATCTTGACCTTAGATGTCTTTTCGTGTAAGTTAACGTCTTTCAAGAAATACTGCACTTTGGGCCTGCCAATTTGTTTTATTTTGGTGGTGGTGGTTTTTGTTTGCTTTTTTAATATGCAGAGCAATTTACAGTGTGGTTGTACACTTTTAACACCATATCTGTCCATGTTAGGAGCCTACCTTCCTCCAAATGGAGGAAATAGAGGCCTGTGTGAAAGCTTTTAGCTGTGTTTCCATATAAAAATAGAATGCAGTTAACCGCAGGAGAGAATCAAGGGCTGTGTAGATGTTAACGTGCTTAAACAATTTTCCATCATCCAAGGCTATTATGTCTTTTCTGCTATGGTTGCCTATGAAAACTGGATCCAGCTTACATGTGTTGCCATCATTCCTGCAATGTAGATATATTTATTATATGCTTTATTGTCTCAACTTTTATGACTAGCAGCAATTCAGACAAAATGATTCATTTAAACATGTGATCCTATGATGAAATGTTGGATCCTATTGAAGATTGTGTCCCTCGAGGCTATAAGGTTTCCCAAGATTGCAATAAAGAGGTGCTGTCTCTTCTCCACTACCCTTGTGACTTTGGATGTACTCATCAGAATTCCCAACCCTTTGTTTTGCTCATTTTCCTGTAAAGCAATGTTGGGGGTTAGATTTGGTTTTCTTTTTTCCCTATAGAATTTTTTTCCCACAAAGTCGCTAGGAGACTAATTGCTGGGTACTTATGGGTGATTGACCAAAACAATACAGACGGCTAGGAAAGTGTAGCACCAGGCTACTCCTTTTTTTGGTCTCAGGGAGTTTTTCTCCCAAAGGGAAAAAAGAAATACCGCGAGGTTCTGGGAGGTAAAGGGCAGGGGTGGGGGCAGCTTCACTCTCTTGTTCTCGGCATTGGAGAGAGAAGACACAGGCCGCTCCTGCTGCAGGAAGAGTTTCTCACTGCCATCACCGGGTCCGGTCCTGAGGAAATCTACCATCATCTCCTCGTGTGCCCAGGGACTCTGAGCTCTCCTCCTCCTGCCCTGCTGGGCTGAGCCGGCCCCATCCCACCACCGCCGCCACTTTCCTTCGGCACCGCTTTGGATACGCTGTGTCCCTGCACTGCCCTGCCCTGCCAGGACATCCCTGCCCTTCCAGCTACCACCGCGGAGCTTTGGTACATCCCACCCACCAGCCCAGGATTCTCCACCATTCCAGCTTGGTGCCCTTGGAGCCCTGCACTGAGACCAGACTGCCCCGGGCTTTGTGAAACAAAAGCCCCTCGAGGTTCCTGGTTTTGTTTATCATTAATGCTGTAGTTGTTGTTGTTTGTTTGCCTTGTTATACATACCAGTACAGAGCTGTTATTCCTATCCCCATATCTTTTGCCTGAGAGCCAACTTAATATCAAAGTTTTAATAATTTGGAGGGAGGGGTTTTGAATTCTCCATTCCAAAGGGAGGTCTTGCCCTCCCTAGCAGACACCTGTCTTTCAAACCAAGACAAGCAAAAAAACTAAGGATGATATATTTGACTGGGACTGTAAGTGGCATTTTGATGGTAGAAAAGCTTTTGTCTTATTAGCAGTCCAGCAGGCCTTGCCTCTTATCAAAACTGTAAATAGAAGCAAAATAATGCCAGTGTTAATAATACCTATCTTTATTAAACTCAGCTTGACATAGTTTCCTATTAATGTTATTTAAACACCCGAGTTAATTAAATACCAGCTAGCAGTGCAAAGTGAAACGTTTGGAATTTTGGAGCAGTTTCAGGTAAGTTCTAACATGGACCCCGGATGTGGAAGCTGAAAAGCAGATTTTGAAATCTCCTGTTAAAATCTCTGCCTAAACTCTAGATGCCAAACCCCACTGAAGGCTGATTATTTTTTACTCCAAGGTTCCCCAGGGACTTTCTGTGCAAATGCAAAACATCTTGCCATCTGTCTCAGGACTGAGTAATTAGTAATGATGTATAGAGAAATACCTAATGGTACCAGGGGACCATCTTTACTGCCAATCCACGTGTTATGTGAGATGGGAGAAAGCAGGAGTGCCTTTTACCTTCTTTGAACTGTGGTACTGCACAGAGGGGTGGAGGTGAGGAAGAACTAAGAATCTGTGCAACACACTGTGCAAGAAGCCATAAGGACCAGAAATGAGGTTTTCCCTATTTCCTGTATTCTATATGAGTCATCTTGCTGACAGCTCATTTCCCTCTTTCCTCCTTTCTTTTCCCATGCCCATCTCTGCTTCTGCCTGCTGCACTACAACTCTCCTTCTCACATAATTCTTTATCACTGCACTTTCATTATCAGCTCTCTATCATCAGGTCACTGCTTCTATCCTGCCTTCAGATCCCAAGCATTTGAGCAGGGATGTTAACATGCACAATTTCCATATCCAGACCGATGAGAGTAGTTCCTTCTTGCTACAGTTGCACAGAGCACCTTGAGAGGGTGAAGAGCCAATAGCGAAACTACAAAGTCCCAATAAAACTCTACTGTCCATGGGAAATGGAGTTTGTCAGGGGTTTGTAACATAGTGTGCTAGTAATTTTCTAAGGGACTTCAAAAAGTACATCCTACCTCTCACCTTTCTACTAAATTCAAGTCCCTCCTTCCTACTAAGCAACCAGAAAAATTTCTCAATACAAACACTTAAAAAAATTCTTTAGCATAGAGAGAACATGTATTTTCCCTTGACCTTATCCTGGGCAACAGCCACAGTTGGAGTTTTAAAGCTTACATGTGGAAAATTAAAAAGGGATCAAATTCCCTATTGACTTAAAAGTCACAGTAACTGCATCTGCTTAAGCTATTGGCAAAACTGGCCTCTCATATCTTCCTGAAAAACATTTCAAAATGATAGCACTTTTCATTATAATTCTCTGTGTAGTTAGTGAAAATGACTACTTGAATTATGTTGATTTAAGAAGTGTTTGTCACATAGCAGTGGCTGTTATGAGTTTTTCTGTAATGGTGTGTGGCAACCTATCTGAAGCACTTTAGCACAAAATGTGTTCGAGACTCTCCCTATAGCTCACTGCTGAGTTTCAATCCATTGAATCATCTCACATGAAATCAGGATGCATTTTTTGCAATCTGCATAACTTTGCCTGCTGCTTTACCAGCATATGTTCCCCAGTACAGTTCAGCTGTATGGAATTTAGGAATAGGTGGTAGAACAAAATGACCCATCAGAGATTAGTGCTGAGATTAGAAAAAACGAGATTGTGCAATGAATTTCTGTACAAAACTGTAAATACATAATAATAATTCATCTGAAAATGTTTAAGTTTAAAAAAAGTAGTTAGAAGGACATCTTCAAATCCTATGTGTATTTTTAACTAGCAACACTTTAAAAAATCAGCAAAGAATAGCTGGAGAGAGGGTAAGGTGAACAGGGAGTATATTGCTGTTCACTTGGGCAGTGTGAAGGTCTTTGGTGAATAGGTTTTGTTTGCATGCCTCACTCAGCTGCTTTCCTGGTCTGGCGTAAGTTAGCAGAAGTGGAGCTGCATGCTTTGCTTCCTTTCCAAACATCTGCCCTCGAGGATGTTTTTGTTTGTGCCTGTCCCAGAAACACGGGAGCACGGAGCTTCCAGCTCTGTCCCCACCCGAATCCAAGCTGTTGTGGAACAGCCATCTCCTCCCTGCCTTCCCCTCCTGCTCTCAACCTTGGGGGCCTGATACCTCAGTGGTGGCCCTGGCTGGGAGCATCTCAGGGCTGCGTTTTCCCACACCCCCTGGGCAGCCCCGGCGAGGCAGCAGGATCTCACTTTGACTCAGACAGGAGGAGGCTGTATGGCAGAGCCTGTCCCTGCGTGGGATAAAGGTGCTGGCCCTGGCACATGTCAGCACAGCACAGCAGAGGTGTGCTGGCACTTGTATGAGAGGCTTCTGTCTCCTTGTGAGGGCTTGCACCAGCATGGCCTGTGAAGCAAAGTGTCCCAACCCTGCAGGGAGGGAACAGAACAAATTCACCCCTCCTAGGTACTGGCACAGCCTGGCCCGGTGTGCCAGCCCTGTGCTGCTACCAGGGAGTCAACAGACATTTTGCAGTATCTGCTGTCAGTCCCAAACGTGGCAACACATCTTAGACAACGCAATTCAACAGCACTCAGCAAGCTGTGTCCTTGTCTGGCCAAGCCTTTCCCTAAACAAGCTGGCTGTATGAAAATATTTGGGTGAACTTCTGCTATGGAGTTGGGCTTCAGTGGTGTCAGCTTTGTTTAAATGTAAGAATATCATAAAGAGAGCATTGAAGAGCAATGCTGGGCAGAGCTCTGGTGCCAGGGGGTGTGAGGTTTGTACCAGAGACACCGATAAGGAGGGGACTGCAGTGGTGCTACTCTCTGCCTGTCCCCTCACAACTGCCGATATTTTGCTGTTTCCTTTTTCTGTTTGTTTTTCTGCTTCCCCTCTAAACTTTTTGCATCATCCTGGCTGGTCTCCCGAGCCGAGGCTCAGCTTCTCGTTTGCTCGTCGGAGTTCTACCCCTGCCAGGGTGCACAGGCATTATTACTGTGCTGCCATGGGCAGGGGCTGTTGGTCCCCGTTAAGTCAACACACTGCTGGAAAAGTGCGTGAACTTTTGTGATATACACACTGGGGGAGGAAAAAAAAAAAAAAAAAAAAAAGAAGGCGGATTTTGGCTGCTTTGAATGCACTCGAACTGGGCAGTGCCCATACCACAGCTCTGACTAACCAGTTTGGCGCGGCCAGGATACCCAGGGCTGGGTTCTCCCTGGAGGTAAAGCACAGCACTCCTGAAGCAAAAGTACCTTGGAGGTACTGGAGAGGGTGGTTCCAAATGGCAAAGGGCAAGCACCTGAGCAAAGCCTTTGTTCACCTTGTGGTTTTCAGGGTGTTGAGGAAAGCCCAGCTGAAGCCTGGCAATGCTCCCTTGCCTCAGCCACTGCAGCTGAGTGGGGAGCACGGGAGGAGAGAGATGTTGGGTGCAAAAGCTCTGATCATGGTGAAATTTTACCATGGAAATTGACTTTGTGCAATTAATAAGAACAGGAAATACTTCTTGTTTTTTTCTCAGGAGGGGAACATTAGGTAATGGCTTTATCTTAATTTGTCAGGCTTGGCCCTAGGGACCAAAATTAAATGGCTGGAAGCCAGTGGAGACTTGAGAACTGAAGCATTAACACTCTGATAAATAAAAAAGAATTCATTTTAATTAGTTTTCCAGCTGAAAAATAATGAAGCTCTACATGCCAAAAAGCTGTAATGGAGTAATGGAAAGGCCTCCGCTTATACAATGGAGCCTGATTGCAATCTCAGGGCTCCATTTGTATTCATTTGTAGCATGAAACAAAGGAAGGTGTTTGGATTCTCTCTCTTTATATAAAGCCTCTGCTCCAGCACTCCGGGCTGGTCTTCAACCAGGCTTCCCACAGTCCTACTGCCAAATCTACAAAATTTTCCTGGCTGACATTCAGGAAAGTACTGCTCGGGCTCTAGGATGGAAAGTTAAAAGACTTTGCCTGGTTACTCTGAAACATATACAAACAGTACTTGACGTATGGCGTTGATTCATCCTGCACAGGCTGTCCCTGCTATATCCCAGGGGATGCAGCATTGTAAAGTTCCCTGAAAGCATCTCACTCACTAGCGTTAGAATCAAGTGAGAGGAGTCATCTTAAACACTTGCAGGGACGCTTTCCCTTGGAGGATTAGCAGCGTGTAGCTGGACAGATCCAGGGTGGGATTAGCCTGGGATAAACAGCCCAGATGCATTTATAAAAAGCAGTGCTATGGTCAAAAATACCATTAGTTACTGTGACTAAGAGGCTGTCCTGACTGTTGGAGGAGTGATAGACACTTCAGTGTTCAGAGCTTCTATTTCCTGTTGCAGAGGGCTAGTAGAGCTTGAGTCACAAGCTCACATTTATTTACTGTATTGCTATCCAATTAGTAACAGATTAAAAAAAAAATCTCTGTTCAGGGCAGCAAATAGAAAAGAAATAGGAAATGTCTCACTGCCATGAACAGTCTAACAGATATGCACCTTGTTTTTAAAATCACATTTTCTCTGTGCAGACAATGAACAGCAGGGCCAACACATCCCTGCCTCCGCCCAGAGAACACCTCTTAGGAAGCAGGACTTTGTTGTCCTGCTGATTCTGTGGCTGCTCTGCTGTGCTAGTGTCCAGTGGGGAGGTGCACAACAGGAGCAGGGACAGTATGCCTACTGCTGCCTGCGTCTGGAGGATTTGTCCTGGAAGGGTGACATGGACTGTTCCAGCCCCCGTGATGCAGCCGCCTCCACAGAGAAAGCAATGTACACTGTGCTCCTTGCAGCATTCCTCCCAGCCAGGATGGCCTTGGTTCCTGCCATATGCCGCAGCATTTCTATTTGCTTCTCCATAAATGGCCTGGATATAGAAAGACAATAATTTAGCCTATGCTCATCATTGCTTCAACCTACCTTCTGCCCACAAAGAGCAGGACTGCTATGTTTTTCACACTCGAAAAGCACTTACGTAGTCTGCAGTCAAAATGACACAGAAGAGAAGAGCCTTGTGCAAACTCAGACATCGTTCTTAACCAGGGCCCCATGAGAAAGCACAGTGTAAGGTACTGTCCATACTTGGAGTTAGAAAAATGTGAGTTATGCAGCAAAAAGCATCAGACTGGCTTAAAACTGAAGCAGTGCTGGTTTGTTTTTTTATTTTTTTTTTTTTACATCTGGAATTTTCAGGCTTTAGATCAAGTTGTCAGACCTCTCTGGTCTTCAACCTTCTCTTAATAGTGAATTCAGTGTCTTACAGACAAACTATGTAGTTCTGGAAGCTAGGACTCCCCAAATATTAAAAAAAAAAAAAA